>CM023449.1:172652632-172952632 GCA_013339765.2 Haemaphysalis longicornis | reverse complement strand
AACAAGAAGAAGAAGGAGCAGCACTTCCGTCTGCCGTGATCGTCCACCCGGAACACGAAGGCGCGTACATCATCCCGAGCCAAGACATGGTGCACCTGATCAAACACGCGTGTCCGTGCGCGGCCGTGCGCAAGCGCCAGGACATCATGGACCGGGACGAATACTACAACCTGATGAGGATGACAAACGGGGAACCACATGAGCTACTGCGCGAGATCATTCACCGGCAGACGACGTCGTCAGCACCTCCGTTACGGGTATTGTTCACCGGACCGGCCGGTTGCGGCAAGACGTTCGTCCTCCGGCTTGCCATGGACCTCTACAACCGGTACAGCAACACTGGCCACAAAACCGCCTAAAACGCGTTCGTCATCTGCGCGAGCACCGGAAAGGCGGCTGTGGAAGTGGGGGAACAATGGTGCACGGGGCTTTTGAAGCTCTCTTGGAAGACCACCGGCCAAACAAGGACGGAGGCCTCAGCGCTAGCGCGTTTAACGCCTTCCGCGTGGCCTTGCGCAACGTGAAATGCGTGATCATAGACCAGGCGAGCATGATGTCTGCGGACAACCTAAACGCAGTCGACTTAAGTCGACACCATGACTGCTTCGCATACTACTCAGGATTCCCTACGGGAAGATGGTGAAATTTTGTTTTCCTGTCACACTCGAATGTTTATATTAAAATACTTTAAGGTCAGAAAGCATTCGTTCAGCCAGCGTGAAATGCTTTCAGGTCTTCGCGAAGAAAACTTGCACTGTTAAAATTCGTCACTGCGCTGTCAAGCGCAAATTCAACTGCAGCAACATGTTAGGTTGCACAGCGATGGCACATTTACGAAATATGTAATAAACAGAAACTGCGTGTTACAGAATCCCAGTCTGTGGCTTTATTGCAACAGGGAAGACAAAATTTCTGCTATGTGTTTGATATTTGAACTTGCTGCCCGCTCCCGCTTTTCTATCATGCACTGGTGTATTACACCAGCATATCGTGTTACACCTACTCACAGCTCTGGACCTGGGAATGAACTCCTTCCCGCGTTTGCCGCATAGTCGGCAATGCCATGTTTTACAGAACAGTACAATGATGCAGCTAGATATAACCTTCACACCTGTGACTATATCACTACACTGAGTCATTTTTGCGTCACATCCGCATGAGAACGCGGTATACCCTGCCACAGGCAGAATAAACTTCGCTAGACGGATTGGTGGTTTCCTACACAATTAACCTTTTTACTACATTTTTGGCAGGAAAGGGTGTAAAACCTTGTCCCATGGCGCACACCTTTAAAAATTGTTTTGGCTGAAAAAGGATGTAAAAGGGAAAACAGGGTGTTCTTGTGAACAACCTCATCGGTTGTAAGGCTGCCTAACGCGCTAATGAAGGGTGTGGGCAGCGCATCTACAAGTGACAATGTGGATAGGCTTAGACACTTCCAAAATGCAAGTCACACTTGGACCGCATATTAATTGCGCAAGAAAACCGAGGGCATGCAGGGGGAGGGTGAGTACATACTTACTTAAAAATGTTTCTGCTCTTCTGGCTTTAAAAGCCTGCAGAGGAAAGCCCTTAGATAAACTTGGTGGGCTTGACGCAGCAATCAAATATTTTACCGTTAATAACAGAAATGTGTATTTTAATGTGAGCATATACAAGACAGCATGCGGATTTTGAAAAGCTTTTAATTGTGAGGCAGTTAGGTAGGCTCACACCTATTCCACACAATTTCAACACCCAGCAAGAAGGTTGCACATTATTTCAACACCCTTTTCCCATAAGCATGTAAAGCTGAAATTAGAGCGTTGGAAACTCAGAAAAACGTTTTAAACGACCACCAACTAAAAAAGTGGTTTAAAAAGCCTCCAATTTTAAAGCTATTTTACACGCGCTTGCACAAAACATTTTATACAAGCGGAGGAATGTTTAGTAGCTCATCATATTCAAAACAATATGAATTGGCATAATTTATTACCAGCGTGCTGTTTTGGCTTGGTTCGTGGTGGCGTTAGCAAAAAAACGAAGAAAAAAAAACTGCGCCGCCTGTTAAGGGTGCACTACCGTAAATAGCGTAATATAGTAGCAAAGCCGGCTTTTGAGCCTGTTCGAGTGGAGCACAAGGAGCGCGTGCGTATCCGCACCTCTTACTATAGCATTTTAAAGGTACTTGTCTTTTTCGGATGCTCAAGCGCAAAAAACTTGCAGCATCGTGCACTAGCGGTGCAAAAGCGCAGCTGGGGGTCTACCTCGCTTGTTTCCCCCTTGGATCCGGTGTCAGTGTGCGGGACACACTAGAAAAGCCCTGTAAAACCCGACTAAACTTGGTCTCACCCCTCAGCACTCAGTCTAGCCAAGCAAGAACATCACAATGCTTAAATAAATCCTAGCTTAACTTAGCGGCAATGGAAGAAGCTAGGTTGATCACCAGCTCCGCTGTTTTTTTAACAACCAAAACACCTGGTTAACACGCTTGCAACACCCTACCGAAAACCAATGGTGTTACAGTTGGCCAACACCCTTTTCGCCATACAAATATACCCTCTTTAAGTTTAAAAGTTCAATTTGACGTTTAACGAGGGAGAGCTAAACTTGGGCGATGCGGCACACATTTTATTAAATCAGGCGATCATTGTAGGCGAACAATATTTTTTGCTTTTGAACATTTCTTACGAGGCGGGGGCGAGGGTATAAAGGGATGTCTTGTACTTCGCAGTGCAATTATACATGCATGCATGGCCTTCATGAATCAACAGCTGAGCACTTTTTCACACCCTTTCAACAGCCTACGAAAAACCAAGGGTGTTGGAGTTGGTCAACACCCGTTTTTCCACAGAACAGGGTGTAGAGCTACGAAAAGGGTGTTGAGATTTAACTAAAAGGGTGAAGTGACCTCCTAGCGCCCTTTTTTGCTGAGTCTACACCCTTTTTGGCAAGAAATGGTGTGAAAAGTTTAGTGGGTATAATTGCTCCTCCCAAGCAATAAGTATACAAGAAGTCAATATATGAACGTCACGCTCGCATAGATTTTCAGAATAAGAATAAGGTGGTAATGCACAAAATACCTTACCATAAGTGTATAGATTCCACAATATCTACATATCATCGCATTGTAATCACACCAACTTTGGTATCACATTCGCCCCGGAAGTACAATATCATCCCTTCTTCACAGTAGACGACTCACGGAATGCCTAAGTATTGGACTGTCGGTAAACATCGCAAAGTTGCTAGCATTTCTAATTATTTGATTATATTGATTGCTTGTCAATTTTCGTGTGGTTTCGTTATCAATACGAATTCCTGAGGGCAAGGCAGCAACGTGACATTCACGCATATTGTGTGGCGGACCAGCGTAATTTCAGATTTAGGAATAACATGCAGACGGCGGATTAATGCTAAGATGCTTCCTTTTCTTTTTGTCTGGCCATATTAAAAACCTGATACTACCAGAAGACTTCTATTTTAATTTGATAAGGTTTAAAGTGAAGTGCACAACGTCTGCGAAGGAAGACAGAACTGCGATTATTTTGTTTCCCTCTTTCTGTCAATAGAACCAAAAGCACAGCAGCCATCTACTATCGTGAGACGTCATTGGAATGCAAGAATAAGCAGACGAAAGGGCGTTTGCATATTTTTTAAGGGACGCAAACACTCACAGCACTCACTGGCGCACTCATAGATATATAGCGATGGTCCCAGAACATCCCACGTTTGGGTTCAGGAATCTGGCGGTAAGCAGACGTGCAAGAGCACTTTGCCAAACAGAGTATGTACTGACGCAATGTTTTGATGGCAGTGGACCTTGAGTTCCGTTGACTCGCGCTGATCTTTGCCCGCAATACGAATCGCGTCACGTTCCAGCATCGGATATTTGCCCAGCTTGTGCCTCCCTTGTGGATCGACGTGCACCGACTGCAAATGTAACGGAAAACAACGCTGGTTCTTATACTTTCTCCCTTTCGTGCATCGCACACACATTTTTCACGCACAGGAACTCGCCAACGCTGCAAAGAGTGCTGCATTTGCGGCGACATGACAGCACCTATTTATCTTTGCATGGTGCGAGACTGCAAGGCGCCAGACCACATAGAGAGGCTAGAGGATATATAGAACTCTCTCATCTGTTGAACTAATGGAGTATACAGAAGACAGACCCTATACAACACGGAAGTGTGGGAGGTAAATATAAGGTTAAATATGCTGAGATCGAATTGTAGAAAATCTATAAACTGAACGTCTGATCGTGAGAGAGTCACGTGACCTTAATTAAAGCAATAAAATTTCATCGCAAGGTGTTTCCCTACACGTCCAAATCTCCAAGTTGCACAGATGTAACTAATACGAAATCTTGTTCAAAAAGGTGTTTCGGTGAGCAGTCGAGGTAAACAAACGATTTGAAGCCTTCCATACCCAGCTTTCTCGCTCATAATTCCGACCTCTCAGAACCTAGAAAAACCACTTCAGGAGAGGGATATTCGGCATAAAGTAAGAAGTCAACGTGAACATGAAAACACGAAAAGAATTTCCAGGATTCTGAACACTTCTTGTGCGGCCTTCGCTGTAAAATCTTGCTCTTCATGCATTTCTGCGGGATTGTTTCCATGACTCAGGAACTTAGTCGCGCAGCGACTTGAAACTTGAAACGGTGCACAAAGCAAGTTTGCACCCCCAATATCAGCTGTGCGAAAACTGTACATTTCTGTAAATACCTACAAAGTAACCACTGTTGAAAGGACTGTCATGAGCGGGAAAGGTGAACATGTGTTTTCCGTCATAATCACCGATTTGATACTCTTTCATTGGCCGCAGGCTGTCCGGTGCAAGCGGCGCTACACACTTCGTAGTACTCGTATTGATTCAATTAACTCGTATTTATTCTCGCATTAAAGGAGTGAATGTTTCACAATTCTATTGTCCTTCGCAGCCGAATTGAAACCACCCCAGCTGGGAGCATGCCTATCACTCTCTGCTGCATCGACGCCCCACAAACCCTATTGCCTAAGTAGCACGGTTATAATTACGTTGGGCGTCAGTGGTAGCTCAACAACTTCTCTTCCAGTGGTTGTTGAAGTCCCAAAGCGGGCGCCAAATAAATATACCCAACGCCTTGGGATTAGCGAAACTTGTTACAACTAAATCTGTGTACTTTGGAACTCCCTGTTGGTGTGTACGCCAGGCACCGGCATTTTGTGACCTAAACATCGCGTTGGAAAGCAACATGTCGCTATAATTCACTTGTAATATTTTGGCACCAATGTCGTGCCCCGAATAGGCCACAAATCGTCTCCGTGCTAATAACTATCGGCACTCATTAAACAAATCTGTCAAGCAAGTTGGTGCATTATGATTGAAAAAATAGAGTTCGAGTTAGACAACGACAGTAAAGAAGGATGACGGGACAAGGCTGACACCACTTGCAACTAGCACACATTTATTGAAGCATTGAATTGAAACTAACATTTATTGAAACATTTATTGAAATGTTATTTGCAAGTGAGCGCTTGCCCCGTCGTCCTTTTTTAGTGTAGTTTTCTACGTACCGCTCTATTTTTTCAACTATCAGCACGTATTACCATTGCCAGAGATGTCAGCTATGAATATTTGTGAAGCTACCATATGCCTCTTGTTCATAGGCAACTCTCTCAGGTGACAATTGGAGCCTATTTTCCTGTCTCCAAGATATGAAATGAAGTTCAAAGGCTCCGATATAAAACATTTCGTATAAACCGAAACATCTTTCCCGCAAGACGTCAGCGAGAATTCATACCTTCGGGCAAAAATATGTATATTTTATTGGTCACAATTAGGTTGCAAAAAGTAAGCAATAGTAGATGTTAGCCGCATGTGACCACTGCCAGTAGCCACCACTATATGTCCAGGAACTCTTCATTCAAAGATGAAGAGGAATGAGGGAGGAGTGCTGCCAAAGAGAGATATTGCGGGCGCCTACTTACTAAGTGGTGAAGCCTCACGCGTGGGTTATTTCGGCGATCGCTTTAACTGCTTTTAACGACGAACATGTCCTATACTGTGACAGATTTGTGGTGACGATCTGAATTACTACAACCGCTTCTTCCCTTCCTTCAAACCTCGCCAGTCCTTGGATGCTCCTCCGGACTCTTCCACCTCTCCTCAGAGCACACCCTCCACCTTCATGAACAATGTCCCCTTCGGTCAAATTTAACAGTCTTCGTGTTCCTGGCTAAAGCGAGATGCTAGAGCTCTTGGTGATGTAAAGACAACTCAACGTGTGAGGATAAGGTCAAGAATGCTCATCGCCAAGTTGCAGCTAAAACTTGCTAAGTTGCTAAAACATGCTAAAGCGACCGCCTTTTCCTACGTTCTACAGCGATGTTCTTTTGGAAAATTTTGAATTCCTGGTAATTGACATCTCGCAGGACTGGCACCACAAGTTCCCAGCTTCCTTTCTTTTTTATGATAAAATGGCAAATCGTAGATCCTCGGCCGGAAGTCGTCTCGTAGAGACTATTGCCAGCACCATCAGAATGATAGTCAACCAGGCCCGTTTGTCAAGTTTAACTGCACCTGAAAGAACGTTTTGTGGCATTTCAATACGTTCAAGGTGCAGGAAAAGCGGTTTTGTCCTGCAAAATATAGCCTTTCGTAGAGCAGTTAGGATACATTATGGTATGCAAATACACACTCGATGTGTCGTTAAAGGTCACAGCTTTCATTTATGATTTCAAATTATGTTCTGAGCTTAGTTCGAACATTAGTTACGTTTCGTCGTCAGTCTTGTATCATCCGAAGAAAAACGTATCAGTGAGCCACTCGCCTACAAGAAGCATGCGTGAAGCATTGCCGGCATCAGTACGCTCGAACCCTGGACATTACTTGCTTCCAACAAAATTCCAATTTCAGCGTTGTACGACACCAATTCGTAGAGGCATGTTAGAGAGAAATGAGTTATTGCACCGCATCTTTTTTAATACAATTATACCCGGCTCACTAAGTTCGCAATAAAATTGAAAGTTAAATGTCAAACAGGAAATCTACCTGCTGAATAAACACTGTTGCAAAGATGGTTGGATCATTGAAGAGCTACGAATTCATTATTGGAAATCAATATAGCTTTTCAAGTTCAATGTCAAGTAGGAATTCAGTCCGCCGAATGAACCCTCTGATACGATACTTGGCGTAGTAAAGACCTAAGGATTGGCAATTGCAAACTGGGAATGTTTATTTCTCACCTTATTGTTGCAAATGAAAAATGGCATCGTCGCTCTTCGCAAAATCCGCCATGGCTGAAGCTGGATTACATGCACTCCATTACATGCGCTGGATTACTCCATCGCAAGCGCTGGATTACATGCGCTGGATTACATGCGCTCAACCACAGAATACTATTGGTTGTAAGCACGGTGTCCAACCGGAAACGAACCGAACCGAAAACCGGAACTGAACCGATATTTTTGCCGAAACTGAACCCGAACCCGAACCGTTATTTTTGAGCACGCTGAACCGGAACCGGAACTGAACCGAGATAAGAAATAACGGTTACCGGTTCATGCCGGAACGGTTCGACCCTACGTTGTTGATATTCCACAGTCAATGCAATTCACGCCATTTTTTTCTTTCACGTACCATCAACTCAATATCCACTCGAGCACTTTACCCTCCAGACAATTGAACACTGTACCGCTCAATGTAACAACACGGGAAATGAATGAGCACCAATCTAGCAATGGTCTGTTGCTGCTGGAACCGCGAGCGTAGTGCAAGCTGACCAAACGAATTGTCATTCTCGGCAGCTTGCAGGGGATATAAAACGACTTTCCCCTTCCCTACCTGCGACTTTATGGAGCAGTCAGGCTGCAGGAGTGCTCCATTGCGCAACAGCGAAAGCCCACACCCGATGTGTGCAAACTTTTAGATGCGAAGCATCTAATGGTCGGGGCTATATCCCTCGCTCCACCGTGAGGCGTCCACACCCCCACTGCGCATGCTCGGGTTGCTGAACGCCCGGTGGTGTGTTACCCTTTAAGGGCTTCTGGAGCGACAGTGTTTCCGGTGTCTTTCTGGGCCGGCACGAGACGAGCACGCTTCCCCTTTAAGGGCTCCTTGAGCGACAGTGTTGCCGGTGTTTTCCTGTGCCGGCTGTTGTTGTTGTTCCTGGAGATTTCGCTCATACCCACGGGGGGTATTGGCCAGGAATCGGGCGTGAGAAGGCGTAATGCGCCCGCTTAAAACACCGGAAAATTATACACCTTGCTATTTATAACCCAGAATGAGAGAAAATGTAATTGGTTGAAAGTTGTAAGTAAAGTTTTGAATACTACAACTTAGCTTTTTGGACCGGAAAAAGTACATGCAAGAATCACAGCTAACAGGGCAGGCACCTGGTCCCGGAAACGTATGCATGAATGGCTGCAGCCACCCCTCGGTGACAATATCCCAGTGATGTGGCCCCAAAAGATAGTAGTACGGGCATGGAAATAGGCAGACCAATTCGTCGCAATGGCGCGGCAAGATGACATTGCCTCCACGAGACGAGCACGGGAGATTAATCGCACGACGCACGCTTCACGCGCCTTCGTCGTTTCATCGTCGTCGGCGACGGCATGCGTCAGCGAGTCTCGGCGGGCCGTGATTACAAGCAGCCCACAACCATCCGGGGAATGTGCATCGACCTCATCTTCGTTAACTTTTCGTTTCATCCACTACAACAGCCCTTGACTTTACATTTCACAGACCATAAGGTTGTCATAATAAAAGCGGAACGCCAACCACAGCTCGACGTCCCCTACGTTGAACATGATGGTGATAATGCCTAAATAAAGACATTCATACAGGTACAACGTCTCTCTCTTCCTCTTTAATGCCTTTCCACTCTAACACTCGCCCCCCCCCCCTTCAATACAATACACCATCTTCACGTAGGGTCACCCTGAGTAGTATGCAAGCAGCCATGCGGTCAACGCAATTTCCCATTTCGTAGTTCCGGTAAGTGAAAAGTTTGGTAGTTACCATGAAAACCAAACGGTAAATATAACGGTAGCTACGTACCTCAACCAAACCGACACGACGAACTGAAAACTAATGGGCTCTTGAATCGACCCCATGGCTGCTTCTCATACTACTGAGCGTTCCCCTACGTGAAGATGGTGCAATTTTTTTTATTTCATAATTTGTTTATTAGGTCCGATGTCTGCAAATTATTATTACTTGACAAGTGTGACCGCAGGAGCTGCTCAGTGGTTAAGCCGTTTGCTGCTGACCACAAGTGGCCGCCTCGATCTACCTTCCCCACGACCGTTTTTATGAAGTAGATGAAAATCGAGAACGCCCATGTGTCGAGATTTTGATCCACGTTTAATATCACCAGCTGGTTAAAATCGGTCTGCCGGCCTGCAACATAAGCTGCGCCTCGGAGCAGAGATATAGCACGGGGCATCAAACGCGCCAGTTTTTTTTAATGCGTTTACACGGAAAAAAGAAAAAAGGAAAGGCGAATCACGTTGTTTTAAAATATTACGCAAAACGTAAGTAAAACCGAATATGTAAAAAAAAGCAAAAACGTGGACATTGCTCTATACTTTTCTTTGCCCTGCCTTTCACAACGAAACGTGTCATCAATGCGAAGATAGTGAGTTCCGTGGTCAGTTTTTGAGGAGAATACAATGGACAAGTTCCGTTTTTTACAGATACAAATAACAGATATCTCAGGTAAAAATGTTAAGGTGCCCACTTAATCCCTTGAGAAGAAACTGCTGCCCTCGACCATGTCTTTAAGCAGAAACAGTAATAAAGGACATGACACGTGCAGAAAGGCAGGCCTGTACGTCACACTGCCTTATTCGCCCAGCGATCATCTTTTCTCTTGTTTTGCAGTTTTGTCTCTGTCAGATCTACTTTTTTCGAAGGTGCACTTGTACTGACTGCCCAACTCGTAACATTACTCCTACTGCTACTCGCTCCGGAGGGGAGTACTGCTGTGGACGAATTAAAGAGCGTCTACCCAAAAAGTCCCATCTCATGCTCCGCGCATCAAATTCCCCTTTCATTTTGTAACAGCATAATGTGTTATAAGATTCCGCAATGTAGCACACGGAACGATGGCCGGGGGTCAGGCGGTACGATGACATACTGATTGTTATGCACACATCCCCTATAGATATCGCAAAAGGAATTGCAGTGGTCAGAGCAATAATGCAGTGACTGAGCGTTAACTAAAGCTTACTTTTAACAAAAGTGTGGCTAACATTTGATAAGGTGACAGCTAACAAATAATTCAGGGTGACCAAATAATCCAATTCATTGGTAGTATTTATGTGCCCGTTGTATGATTTTCTGGTTTGTTACAAATATAAAAAATGTGCGCCATTGGTATTAAGCGCTGGTTTTTGAACGCGCCAGTACGCAGGCCTAAATTTAAGGCTTCAAGGTTAGCGTGATGGGCGATTCCATAGCGACGATTGCGATTTAAACGAAAAAGGAAAGGACAGGAAATATATCCCACTGTCATATCTCTTGGTGGTGGTTTTATGAATTGTCGCTAGGACAATATAACGTTTGGGCGAGAAAGTAGGTGGTAAATCGTTGACACTTCATTCGTAATTGTTTAAAGTTTACTTTGCAACTGCGCCACTGCACTTGGGGAAGAGCAGCATTTTGAATATTTGTTTGTATTTTGATTTGCCTGTCGTAGTGATAATTTAACTCATCGAAATGGTTCGCGAACCAGTTCAAGCTCCCGAACCGGTTCACGAACCGGTTTGGTACGTGATTTTGTCGAAGCAGAACTGAACAGGAACGAAATTATTTCACCTAAACCAGAACCGTAACCGAAACGGTATTTTTTTCTGTTCGACGCAATGGTTGCAAGCCACAGCAGAGGTTATTGAAGACTTTTAATGCAGCCATGAAGACGTAATGCAAGTTTGGTTGATAAAAAGCCGGCTTTATTCAGACAACAGAAATACCAACCTTGTGGCCAACTTCAAAAGAATAACTGAGACATTAAAAAAAACACATGAGGCAGTGGAGACGCTTCAGCCATTTTCCTGCTATTTCGCTTGACCAACACAGGATGTTGTTTGTGCCATTGATGGCCGTCGACTTAAGCCACCACAAAAAATATCACTGCAAAATTTGGGTGGGGCCTCAACTTACGTTAATCGTATCGTAAGTTGCAGGTAAAACACTCATAAAAACGTTATCCTAATGCTGGCCCAAATTACAACACGTCTGCCTATAACGCACCACGGTAGCACGAAATATGCCCGTGTTACAAACGTTTTGGTCAAAAGACATCTTCCGTGCCTGGAATGAAGCGTACTGGGTAACCAGAGGCTAATCATTTCAAAATACACAAATTTTTTTCTTGAATTCAAGGCAGTACAACTTTCCAATTCGTTTACAATTGTAGCTTTTGTTATAAAAACATTGAACTGTGGTAAGATGATTATCTGAACGGACAACAGATAAGAGTAATTATTTAGAGGATATTCATATTCTTTGAATTTTGGGCGAATCGACAACGCCTCTACGACAAAACGAAAGCACGGTAATATAAAATAACAAAGAGATCAGACGACGAGGTACTGAGGAGCCGTTTTTACTATCCCCTCGACAGAAGTTCTTTTTTTTTTTGACAGCGCCCTTAAGCATCCGCGAGAGCGAGAACGGCCCGGCAACCGGACTAAATTTGAAATGTCCCGACAACCGGAATCTCCCGGTAACCGGACTAGAGTGTTGGTAAAAAAAAAATTAATTAATTACAGCGAAACTGCTGAATCTATCTTGTACTTATCATCATCACCTTTCTACCTCTGCGCCTTTTGCTTCTCCTCGTCACTGTGACTGCTGGCTCTATTATTGACCTCGGGAATTATCTGGGAATGCGTGACTTCGCCACCTGAAGCCTTGTCTGACCAGCTTTTAGTCCTGTCGCGTGCTTCCGATTGACAAAGCGGCTATGTGTTCTTTCGTCAATTTCACGTTTCAGTGATATTTACTGCCACGAACTTTTAAATTTACTTTTTATCGCCATTGAAGGTGCATAATTCTTTACCGGCATCACAAAACTCGGCATAATGAACGCATCAGAATAACCCAGGAATGTTCTTGCGATTATACAAAAAATTTGGCTTCTAGGGCAATCCGTCTTCTGACTGAGAAGACTCGACGTATTGAAAACAGCTGGCGGGAACATAAACATCGCCCATTGGTAACTTTAGTTTATAGAAGTCGCGTCATTTAACGTCAGTGTCTGCAAATGGCGGCTACCATCACTGTCAAACAATGCAAACAATTTCTCGGCATCTTCGGTGAAGGTAAAACCCCGTTTATTTGCAACAGGCGCGGTTTAGCTGGAAGGTATGCTTTAAAACTGTTTGCTAGTGACAAAAAAGGGATTTTTCTGTTTTCTATTTAGCCATAACAGAGCATAAAAATAACGCCCCGTGTATTTTTTTACCCACCGGAACTACATTTCGTAGTTATGTGTTTCGTACACAATCGACAAATAGGGCCGCATACGGATCTAGATTAAAAAAACTTAACGCATTGAGCTTATTCGCACCTAATGAGCTGGTGAGTTGCTTTATTGAAAACAAAACAAACAATAATAAATAAAGCTTTCTGCTTTTATTCATTACCGTGCTGATCGCGTTTTACCTTGAGGACTGAGTAAATCAGCGGCTTCAATGTGCTAAGCCAATACCAAGCGTAGCGTTTCGTTGTGTCACCGCAGCAAACGACCCATAGTCCCGGCCGTCGTTTTCTATAGTGGCGCCATCAACTTGCAAAATAGTAGCAGACGATACCGTTCCAAAATTGGTGAATACCAATTTGGTTGTGTTTTAAGAGGTATCAGAAAAGGCGAAAGTAGCAACTGGTTCTTACAAATGCGATTGTAAAAGTTCACTCGGCTTTCTCAAACTTACTAAACTAACTACCGTAATTACCCGATTCTAACGCGCCCCTGATTCTAACGCGCACCCGATTTTCTAGGCAAAAAAACCCAAAAAACTTGCACCTCTGTTTGTAACGCGCAAAGAACTTTGTGAGCAAGAAAATTGTACGAATGCGACAGAAACGGGCGATTTATTCCCCGAAGTAATCTCACTCATCTCACTCCTCGTCGCTCTCCGAGAGCTCCTTGTCGCCTTCCGCTGACCGCGACATCTCGTCATTAGTGCCGTCAATCGCGTTCGCGATACCACACTTCTGAACGAACGTTCAACCATGTTCGATGGGATCGTGGCCCACGCCTCGTATGCCCATCCCGCGAGCTTCTCCAGAGGCATGCGCTTCAGCCAACCGCTCGTTGTGAACGCGTGGGAGCCGCTCGTAAGCCGCGGAAGCGCCGCACCTTCGTTGCCGCTGAAGCCATTGCTGTTATCAAGCACGCAAGTGGAATAATTTGACGATTTGTGTGAACGCCGAAAGAAAAGCCTAGGCACCTAGATCCGAAAAATTGTTGCTAAAAGCTTGGCGCCATCTTGAGATGGCGATGGCGATGGGTGGAACGAAATTTCAGCTGTTTCGGCAGTTTCGGTTTCGTATCCGATTCTAACGCGCATGCGATTTTTCGGCCTATTTTTGCGGAAAAAAGGTGCGCGTTAGAATCGGGTAAGTACAGTAGTTTAAATCGGTATAAATAGGAACCATTAAGATCCCATCTCGAATTTTCTCGGTGTCTGCGCTTGTGTCGCGCCGTAGTGTAGCCCCAAGCTAGCACATCAGAATGGCTAGGTTTCGCTGTCTCACCCTTCGAAAAACGCTCTTCTTCGCTTTCTTTCTCCCGACTGACGTCCGGACTAGAGCGCCGGCGTCCGCCGCCCTACCCCGGCATTTGCCGACGCTGCTGCTCCGTTCGTGACGCCGCCCCCGCGAATTCCAAGTATTGGGTGGCAGAATCTCGGGTTCAACTCTTTGCAGAGCCACGTGTGTGAATTTAAGTGACGTCGCGTGGGCAGTTGTTGCGGGTGCAGTTTAAAGCTTTGCTTTCCAACCATCTTCACAGCGTGGACTGGCCCAAATGTTTTCGCTCCACTTTGGCCTTAATGCAGTTGCACCTTTCTTTGAGTACCGGACGGGACCTCGTTAATCGCCATGGCCAACGACTCAACTCGTAATCCCAACCCATACTTCCTTCAAAGTCCCATTTCCCTCAAATAGAAAATAAACTTAAGTGTTAAATGATCAGAACAATTTCACGCTTTATTGTGTACTGTTTTTTTCCCCCTTTGTTTTCCCTTTTTACTAGCAGGTAACGTTGCGAATGTGGGTTTTTCTTCTGCGATTCCTACGTTACCGCGTAAAATTGCATTCACAGATCTCTCCTGTGTACGGTTTTGTATATAACGTATTCTACACAAGTAAAAAAACGAATTTGTTTGGTGCATGCTTCTGTCACAATATGGAATCGAATCGAATCGAACCACAGCAAGGCAAAAATGCTCCCCTTTTTCGTTTTTGTTGTTTACTTTTTCAGTGGTTGGACATATTTGTGTGGCAAGTATAGGACACATCTTGCGCTTTCTGTGTGGCAGAGATGCGGTGTTTTCGTTCTAACGTGTTAAAAAATCTGGGTTATTACTACCCACAACTGTGATCACACTCTGATTACACAAATCACTCTGGCTTTGGAGCAGCAAAGCTCGCGTAATTATTAGCAGCACCGGAAGTATCTGATTTTTCAAGCTGGTAGGTAAACTTTTTCGACATCATTTTTCTTAAGTCCAGTTCTTGGACATCCACTGGATTCCTTTCCGCAATGGGTTCTTTCTTTTTGCCTTGACGAAAGCGAGAATTTCTTATGAATACATACGCTTTGGATTAAAATATGAGCAATAAAAATACTTGCCGAGCATAAAAAGGGTCTTTCCTTGGCCAAGTGAGTAGAGTCGCGCCAGCATGGTAGGGGGGGGGGGGGGGGTGGCGGCGGGTGCACCAGGAAAGAGGAACACCCCACCAATTATTAGCGTGACACGAAAGGATTCGAGGCATCAGACATTTTTCATGCCCAGCCCCTTTTGAAGCCCCCGTGCAAAGAAGAACGCAAAGCGTTGACACTGAGGCCGGAGGAGAGTGAGCTGTGAAGCACAAAGCCGTTCGACGATCCTGTTTTTTTTTTTTTTCGAGCCACCGCCTTCGTTGTTCGGAGTGAAGTACGCGCGGTGTCAGACCCGATCGATAGCGTTATTGGCGTGGACCGCTTGACGAGGATGGTGAAGAGATGGGCGTTGATTCTCGGGGAGTAAGGCTGTAAGGCTATTATAGCCGGTCGTACGTGCCGCGGAGGATCCCCGGTTGTGCTGCCACCAAAAATGATGATGCCAGGGCCCCGTCCCGGCCGATGGAGTTGACTCAGGCGGCAGAGCGCCGCAAGGGCTGAAAGGCGTTGGGGGTGGCGCACTGTCGTTACCATGCGGAAGAAGAAGCTCCATAGGCGTCCCTCGGGAAAGAAAGGCTGACTAAAGATTGGGGGCTCTCTAACCGGGGTGACATGACTGACGGTAAAAGAAAAGGACAAGGACAAAAACAACTCTGGTGCCAAGTACAAGAGCACAAGAATTTGCTTGATAAATGTAGGATTTATATTTCGCTTATCCCAACGAGTTGTTAGAAAAAACGTTGATGCAGACTCGTTGGGGAGCTTTTACTGATTGTGTGCAAGAGCTGCAAAATATCAGAAATGCGATTCGCCTTCCGTTTTTCTGAGAATGAAGTTGCGGGTAAGGCATATGCTTAGTTTACTAGAGTCTAAGCGCCCACTTTTTTCCACCATGGTGATGCCCAAAGTGAGGGGGTGCTTAGATTCGAGAAATCTCAATACCACCCCCCCCTCGCCCGCCACTTTGTTCGCTTGAATATCACTACGAGACAGGAGCAAACAATAATGACGAACATTCAAAGCAAAAATTGGTATATACAGTGAACTCACCAAAAAAGTTCGATACGCAGTCAGCCTCAGAACCTTTCGAGTCCGTTTTGCAACTTGGACCGCTACTTCAAGCGTCTCCCTTCACGTCTTCTGTTCCGGTAAGCGGTTTTTAATTGAAAACTTCATAAACAAATGAAATGGCCGCAACGTCAAATGGGACCTGTTCTCACACCTATGAAATAAACCTTGCGATGATTGCTTAGAAAAGGGGATGCTGATATTCGCTTGCGGACTTTTTTCCAAATTTCCTTCCCAGAAGTAGGGGAGGGTGTTTAGCCGTCAAAGACGGCTCATCTTCCATGGTAGAACTATTTTTATCACGTTGACTTCTATTTTTCCCCCTCCCTTTTTTATCATTTTCTCTTGAACATACGGACTAAAATATTTCGTCTCAACTCACATTTTGTCGCACCTAATAAGTTTCCATGAAGGAAACATTCTGTTTGGCAAACCTCCTACTGTTCATGAGCTGTTCGGGGGACCACCACCACCTCTACCATCACCACCATCCCCACGGTGCTGCAGAAAACCACGAGTTGAAGTAATTCGCACGAAAAGACCAAGGAAGAAGGGTAAAAAAGGGACCAAAATACGCAGTGGGACTTAAGACATTGTTAGTACGTACCGCCCGGTGCTCGCCTTCAAAGCGCGTAAGCACATTTAAGGGCATCGATGAAGCGCAAACCCAGTAGGAGAAAGAAACACAGCGGTAGTTTACAATGGTAGTAATGCATAATACAGTATCCCGTCTTTTTTAAAAGAAGAAGCCTTCTTTTCGTAAATTTTATACATGAAATAGCTGAAAAGCACGCTCCCAGCGTGTAAAATGAACATACTTAATCACAGCGTGAAGGAAGGGACAGACAGACGAATAACCACAGGACGGGCGCTGTCTGTCCCGTCCTGTGGTTATTCTTCTGTCTGTCCCGTCCTTCACGCTGTGGTTAAGTATGAACACGTACCAACTCGCCCAACTTGCAACTGTCCTTCTGTAAAATGAAATCTTGACGTTTCGATCATTCGTTCCATCTCTTACTAACACCGCCACTTGAAATGTTTTAATGGTCACCGTTTTCGGTGGTATTTATGTTCATTTTTTGCTATCGCACATGCGTATTCATTCATCGAGGCCTTCGTTAGTAATAAAACAACTATATTAAACTATGTTTTACACACCGAGTATACAGGTTGTGGTTCAGTCTTGCTACATTTCACTCGAAAGAACAGTCTACTAAGCAAATAAGTTACGGTGAATGAAGACTCCAAGCGTGCACTCCTCTGCGACAACAAGCCTATCCCAGCCTATCCTCCAGTCAGAGATGTCATTTTGTTTTAGCGATAAACTGCATTTTAACAAATATCTCTGAACTAACAATTACTAACGCTGGGCTCTAGAAGCGATGATGACCCATGGTTTAGAAAAAAAAACAAGAGCAGCGTTCCGTGTTGCGCCTCCGTAGCAATGGAGGACAACGTGTAATGAAAGCGAGGAAGATAAATGTTAAACTATTTGGCGTAATGTCCACGTATTAGTAACTATCCACCAAAAGATATTGATGATAGTTACCTAATCATTTCGTCTCCCTCTCTCTAGAACCTACTTCCCGGCCTAATGAGCACTACGCTTTGCTCCAGCTCCCTGTTCTGCCACCCTGCTCTGGCTGCACACTTTATTGTACAGCGGGCGCAAACACAGGGTAGAGTCAAAGAACGCGTCTAAAAAAAAGGCATAGAGCCATGTGGCTCGCCGCACACGTTGGCACCGTCAGCGACGTGTCGAAGGCTGCACTCTTCGAGCGCTCTACAATTTGTCCAGCTCTGATTTTTAGCAGCTTGCTCGGTTGAGAGCTTGACGTGGCTCTGTGCAGTGACGCAAAAACCTTGCCCACAGGCCCGTGTATTTCTCATGCAATAAAAACTTCGCGTTGAACGTCTGCTGTTTGTTGGGCTCCAGGTGAACTTTTTGATTGGAAGCCGCAGGGTGAGCCGTATACGGGAGGTTATTGGTTCGTAACGTGAAGAAGTTCTTTTCACATGCCTTTCTTGTGCTGACCATATAACGAAAAGGGCACCTTGGTCATGGATACAGAAGAAAATACTGTTTCTACAGATCTCCTATGCCGCAAACAGTCATGTGAAACGGGAAAATTTTTGGGAATATCTGAACAGTGGTAACGTGAAGAATATGGTATTTATTTCAAGCGTTACTACCATAAACCACTGAATGATTCAAATATACGCAGTCGATTGGTAAGTAGTCTATACGCTTGGAGCTTCGCGATCGCTGCGCCGCCTGCCGGCGCTTGTCCGCGGCGTTGAAAGCATGTGCGCTGCGTGGTTGATAGGGGCTAGTGCAGTAATTTGGTTCTGTTTCGCTTCTTTTCGCCTTTCCGCGCACTAAAAAAACTTGTTATGGTAACATCTATAAGCAAACAGTACGTTCAGGTCACTTAAAAAGCAGCTGCGTCTTTGTAGAGCACGCAATCGCCTGCAAGAGCTACGCGGGGACGCGGTTGTGCGCGCTTCGTCACCGCTCTTCCGGGCGTCGGCGACGGTAGCAGCATATCACCCCTGTCACCTCCAAATACGTCAGGCACAAATGAGTTGTACTGTCGCCTCCTTTGGACCTGATACTGGCACAGTGAGAGGTTGGCTTCATTTCGCAGCGTGGACAACGAATGCGGCTTCGTTTGGAATATATACGCCGCAGAAAAATGTGTTTCGATGATGTGATTAGCCAATCCGGGACAATAACTTGTGCGTTTTATAAGAATAGAAACCATGCGAAAATGTTAAGTATATTCCAAGCCTGTACGGCGTTACATATGTGCCCGCACACGCCTTATAGCAAGAACCAAGGTAATCTAATATGAAACCACGGAAACATGATTGCTGTGCAAGTGCGGAAGAAACATAATAGCTCTAACGGAAATAAAAAAAAACACAGTGCAGCTTCTAACATGCTAAACACGTTCGTCGAAACTTAAGCCAGGTAGGGCTCAACAGACCAACTATACGCTAAATGCACTGCTATTTCGCGAGGCATAGGTGGGGGGAAGCGGAGGGGGACACTGTGTACAAATGCGGAGCGAAATCAAGCAATGAATGTTTTAGTAATCACACACACAAATCTGGCGTTTACTGCGTTTTGTTTTTCGACTTCAACGAACAGGAGATCGTTCGGCGGACGCATTTTTGGAAGTATGCAGGGTAGGCAGTTCACAAGCGATGAAAGGTGTTGTTGGAAGACTAGTATGTCATAAGTGCCTCTGATTTCAGTTTCTCCCTTATTCTGCAGGCTTCCAGTGCCATGTGACAATATTTCGAAGAAGCGTTTAGTCGCGGACGCGGATTATATTCTAAGCCCGTCTGCGCGCTGCTCGCATATGTAGTAGATGAATGTTTGCGGGCGCTCACCTCACGACAAGACCACTCTTTGTCGTGTGCTGATCCCCGAGTATAATTCTGCATTATCCATGGTGCTTACTTTGAATGTTCCCGAAATTAACACACACTGGCTTGTAAATGCGGTGATCAATATCTGAGGTATATTATTGACAAAAGTTACTGGCGTGCTGTCAGGTATGAGTGTTCCGTTGAATATGTAAGTGCACAAAACTGATTTACATCGTAGTGTATACCCGCATGAACATCTGAGGAACCGGTGGTTACGGAGACACTGCTAGTAAATTTGAGGAAGTGTAACTACAATCAGGTCCATGCATACGCCGTTTCTGCGACGCTGGCCTGTGACACACACCTGGCGCTTATACAGATCGAATATACCACTCTAAGATCGCGTCAGAAACATTTACACTCTCGTAAACACACCCCATTTGAGAACAGAGTGACTGCTCCACATAAACATGGATTTCCAACGCCCGCAAACGCTAAATCTCAGTCGTGAACATGCCCGGCGACAGTGGGGCGCGGGATGGTGACTCCCTCGTCTGCTTTCGAAATGGGCCGCTAGGGGGATTTCAGTGGCGCCCCTACAGGCCGCGCTCGAGGCGTATACACCATTTTCCTTGCTAGAGATGGGCGCCGCCATTTGCTTTTTCTGACCAGACGCTAGCGCCGTCTATGAAGCGACCGCCGAAACTTCCGCGCTGGGCTGTTAAGTGCTCCGTTCTTTTCGTGCGTCTGCTCGGTACCCGTGCATTACCAAGTGAACCGTAGTGGTTTGGCCTTAAGTTAGCGGTTGCAGTGCTTGTGTGTGTGTGTTCTGTTTTGTTTTCATCATCTGCGGACGGATTTTAGGTCTTCATTTGCTGCCAGAGCGGAAAATGCCGATCCCGGCTGTTGCGAGCAGCAGTAGCAGTGTGGTGGTGGTGCCGGTGGTGCTCCGCAGTTCCGCGATGCAAACGTACCGGTATGGCACCGACTGACATAGAAATCGATATCGGGGAGTAAATACGTGTTTTCAATGCCACCGTGCTCGTTATGTTCACCGATTAGTCATGTTTACGGAAGCGCGGACGTCGAATACGAAGTGCGCACAGCATATGTGGGTCACGGTGATCCGTGCTCGGGATGGACTTTCAACGAGGCGATTGCTACGCTGTTGACATTGCAATGTAACATAATCTTTCTTCATCATCATCATCATTTATTGTACCCTTAAAGGCCCCTTGCGGGGTATTACATAAGGGGGGGGGCGAAATCATAGTACACACATAGCAAGAATACAGACAGTAATACAGGAACAATTCCGACATACATTCGTGTAAAGAAAGTGAAGACCTACAGGCATGAAAAGAATAAAAAGGGGGGGGGGGCAAAACAATAGCACACACATAGCAAGAATTAAGACAATAAAACATAAACAATTCCGACATACATTCGTGTAAAGAAAGGGAAGACGAACAGGCATGAAAAAAGAAATGAAAAGAGAGAAGGGGGAGGGAGAGAGGTGACCAATTTCAAGAAGTCAAAGTTTCCATAGTCCGCCAAAAAAAAAAAAAAAGCTAGAAAGAGCAATGAACTGACTGAGGGCGTCAACCGTATGGCATTTGAAACGCGTGCCAATGCCCTACGAACGAGCAGCCAGAAGGGCGCCGGCCTGCCGGCCTGAGTACTCTCACACGGTCACAAGCTTTTGGCGTCAGTGGGCCGGCTAATCCCTATTATAATAGCCGGCCCTATTATAACTAGGCTTATGACGGTTACTGACGAAACGAAATTACCTGGGCGGAAAAATAACGCGACCGCACAACCAGTCAAATTACTATTCGAAGGTTGAGCAGAAGGGTCGACGTTCGGGCGAGTTAATTCTGGTTTATCATGATCGTGATTATGATTCTACGCAGCGCATATGTGGCCTGTCGCTCGGAGCCCACCTTTGTGAAACCGCTGCTTGCACCACAAATGCTTTACGCGACCAGCAGTAACTGTTTTGTAATTGTAATTAGATTCCGTGACAACGCAAAAGGATTAGAAGCTTTTCCTTTGGCCGCGTTGTGAACAGGTTGAGCTATTTTCCAAATGCAGCGTTCACGCGTGTCTCGAGCTTCGTTTCCACATTGGGCTGCCTGCTTATCCTGCTATCGACCAGCAGTGCGCGAAGGAGAAAGTTATCGTTTGGCAGTGTAATGCGTGGGCCTGAAAAAAAGTAAACAAAACGCCGTGATTTTAAAGGTTAGATTAGATGAAAAGGGTATTGTTTAATGCCAATCGGCTGTAATGACCAAACAATATATGGTATTTTAAATTGACTACAAGGAACCAGAAGTTAGTGTAATGTTGTATTGTATCGGCGCTCGTGAAAGATCCCCAGGTGGTCAAAATTAACCCGGAGCCCTCCACTACGGCGCGCCTCATCACCCAGAAGCGTCGGGGCGTTAAACACCATAATGAATCAATTAATCAATCAACCAATCAATCAATGCTGTATGGTAAATGATAAAGTTGCTTCTAAAATTTCAGGGGGTTCCGTTCTCTGTCGCAGCTTTGCGTGTGATAAATGGATTTTGCTCCGTCTGCTTGCCGTCCAAGTGCACCCAACAAACCCTGGAGTTGGTCGTTGGTACAAAGTCGTTGCGATTTATCAGCGGCATCCACCAATATCTCAACTCGGTGTGTGTTGGGAAGCGATGCAGCAAAAACACGCCGCAACCGCACTGCATTTTCTCCAGGCAGTGTCGTGCACATGCGTGCTGTCAGCGACTGTTTCTCGCTTTCTCTGGTTGTTCAATAACCCACCACCGCGCAGTGCTGACCAAGTGACGTTTGCGCCTTGAACGGCATCGCAGCATTGGCTAAAACAGTTGAAAGTTCCGCAAAAACTAAGCACGCGGTGCGAAATACCCCCTGTATACGCAGCGGAGCATACCGCGCCGAGCGATGTTAAAGGAGTACTGACACGAAATTTTTATGTTACGTTTTTTTCGCTGCTATGCGTGCCTACCAGCCCACTAATCATAGAATGACAGATTAGACGGCCGAGCGCAGCGTAAACATTCATTTACGGCGTCGTTTATTCGTGCCAGTTTCGGTTTCGACAAAAAAACGCCGAGCGGCCGCCATGACAGCATGTATCACATGGCGTCACCATTCTTGCCGTATCGCTGCCTCTCTGGAAGCGCGCGCGAGCGAGCGCACGCGCGCGCCCAGACCGGCCGAGGTCTTCGCCGTCCCCACAGGCCCGGGCAGCATGACGTCAGTCCCAAAACCATGACGTGTACACACGCCCGAGCAGCGCGCGCCAACCACACCCAGCGCGTCGGCTTCGTCACGGGAGCCCCGACGTCGGCAGTTTGGGGCACGTAGCAGATGATGTCACGTCGGCCCGCTCTGGGCTTTCTCGTGCGGGAGAAGATTAAAATGGATTTTAAATATGTTTCGCTGAACGGTTGCTGTTGAAACTTGCTGGGAGATATCTCCTGATAAAAAGGAAGCGTTTTATGTAGTTATCTCAGCTTTGAAATTTCGTGTCAGTACTCCTTTAACAGCCCAGCGCGCTCAGGCAACACTGGGCGGCCGCCGAGAGAACTGGTTTGAGAGTATTTTCCTCCTTTCCCGGCTGCTTATGGAAAATGGTGTATACACAACCCACTCACAGCATTAAGCTTTACCAGAGACAACACATAAACATACTAGGTGAATGTACATAAATCTGTAAGGGCGCCACGCTGAAGGCTTGTTCAGCTTTTCATCCCTGTGTAAAAATTGAAACTATGTAGGGCCGCTGTCGATGTCGCGGCCCTGAGGCTGCGGGGTTGATAGCTGCTTCATAAGACGAAGACATTGTGTTACTTCTCGTAGTCGGTAACCCGGTGCCTCTGCTTATTCCGTAGCAAAAGTGTCTTTGCTGACAAACTTCCTCTACGGGCCTGCACTGTTTAATGATAGGATTACACTGACGGCCGCCGTTTTCAGGTCACTGAAAAGCACGAGTTAGCCTCGGTATGCGCTTCCAAAATCTGGTTAACAATAATTATGAAAAGATTAAGGAGCTCATCTTTCCGATAACAGTAAACGCGGCTAAAAACGGCGTTCGTTTGCTTTTTATAAACGAATACGTTTTACCTAACTGTGCTGAGGATGCCCGCATACAAACTAAATAAAGAACGGATTGTCTGCGAACAGCTAGGGGCTGTAGAGAGAAAGACTGAACGCCGCAGATTTTGCGCAGTACGAGGTAAAGAAAGGCCGGTGGAGAGTGTAAACTTGCATCAAATTTTCTCGAGTGAGTTGAAAAACGTAAGCGGATATCCCGTCGCGAAACGAGATTCGCGCGTTTGAAGGCTCAAATCCTTGCTTTGTTTTTACGTCGTTGTGAATTAAGCCTGAGAGTGCCGTGAGAGATAAGCCTTCCATAATTCTGAAGTGTATTGGCGCATAAGAGGGGCTTACGTTTTCTCCACAGATTCTAGAAACTATACGCGTATTCAAACGAGAACAGCCTGCGATATCTGACAGGAAATATGCATTCTAGTTGGAAACACCGGCAGGAGCGGAACAATAGCAACACGCGGAGGTGCCGGGCGTTTTAAAGTAATTCTGAACAACGTTAGAGCAATCTTTGGTTCCGCTCCCAGGGCATCTAATGCCCGTGTTTGCTGTTTCCGTCCAAAATGTAGCTGACAAAATGGTGTTGGTGTTGTTGCGCCTTTAGGTATGCGACTTCCCCAATCAGAGGATCTGCCAGTCAACAGAAGACAGTGGAAGTAAATAGAATTCTTATTGAATTACGAGGTGTTTAGAAAAGGTAATTTATACCGGTTAGAAAGCGTTTTCGTTCCATAAACGACAAAAAAACTGAAAAATCAGGGCGAGAGCAACCAATCGCAATCATAAAGTAAAATTGTATGATCGACTGTATTCTTTCTTTTTCGTGCATCTATGTGCTAACGATGTCCCAGGCACAGCGTATCGGCACATATCAGACATAGCAACAATCCTCAGTGTAGCGTGCGAAAAACTACTATAGATGGGCAAACTGGAATATTTCACGATGTTTATCATCGCTGTTAATTTGATTTTACAGTACAATGTTTATTTAAGGCACAGGCAATGAGTTAAAATATTTAGCCTTCATTCAACGACATTTAAAATAGGCTGCAGTTATTTTGCCGCTTTTTGTCCCAGCCTTATATATATAACTAAACTGTTATCTTGTCGTCGGCCGGGAATTGCCACGGCGTCCACGTGCCTAAACCGGGTGAAGCTAGAATACCGAACGCGCCACAGCCGTTATGGCGCTCCTTAGAGCAACCGAGCAAAAGAAAAAAATCAAGGCTCGTCCGCCCTGTGAAGGTTAATTCACTGCGGATTTGTAAGGTCGTTGTCACTTAGTCATTGTAGCAGCCGTGGCTTCACTTTCGCTAGGTTATGCACTGATCGATGTACTTGCAACTGCACGCACATTCTTACATACGTCTAATCACTACACACACGCTGCTGGGTGAACATTTGTGTCCACTTGATGCGCCATTTGAAATCAATTGTCCTAAACATAAAACTCGTAAAAAAAATGAACCACTTCGTTTTTGCTTCAAAAACATCCACTTGGAAATCCCCGCCTGCAACCACAAGGGTACTCTCACCGCAACAAACCCACGGTCCGGGGAAATTCCGACGACACCCAAGAATTCCTCAGCTCTTCGGAATGCACAACAGGCAATATTTACTTTAGGGCCCTGGGACTCTGTGGTTCCGGCTCATTCTTGAAGGTGTACATTGTGTAGCTTTATAAGAGTTGCTTTTTGATTTGCATCCGCCTTGCGCTTTTCCGTGGCCTCTATCTTTGTGCTACGCTCTGCGCCACTTCTCGTTTCTTCGACATCGCATTGGCTGTGTTCACGACGATATATTTTGCTGCATGTTTCCTTCGCTTAGTTGTTTTCTCTAGTATCTTTGCATCATACACGGTGTAATAGCATAGATGGCTGCCTTTAGTTCCTGGCGAGATAGAGTGTGTGCTATTGCACGGCCCACACTAGGGAACGCTTCGGGCTTCAAATAAACTCGAACATACTAGAGTGCTTTCAACGTGTACTCTCTAAAGTAAAAATAGGTAAAAGAACATCCAGCGCTAATCATCCGTTTATGGCATCCCGAGATGAAAAGAGGACGCCTCCTATTTGCAGGTAAGCAGAATGCCCCGTGAACAACTGAAACACAGAAGCTGGAAGACCAGACCACGACCACGTGGTCAGCGAGACTCCCATAAAGTGGACCGGCAACACAGAAACGTGTGTTCCACGAAAATGCTCCGCAAGAAAGAGGACTTAGGATCAGCAGCTCGCTACCTTATACTCATTTGGTTGCTACGCCCGTCATCTGCAAGGCGGGTATTCTTCAGGGAAATTTGTAACATACTTCGAAACGTTACTTGTACGGTCTTTACTAACATTTGTTAATACGCAAACAGGTTATAGATACCGCATACTGTTACTATCAATAGCTTCGTTGGAACTCCTCTTCGGCAGGACAGGGTGGCCAAAAATGATATGGTTATATAGTTTTTTTCGGGTGACACAGCTCCTTTTTTACTGTCTTAGAGTGTTGAGGGGGTCAGATTTTTCCCTGAGAGGGATATCACGTGGCGGATAGAAAAGATCTGAAAAGAAAACCTTTGTACCGCATTCCTATATATATATGTCGGGAACAAACGTGGAAGAGAAAGGGTGACTGTCTGTATGATGAGAAGCGCCGTGCAAAAATCACGGTTAATAGGTACAAGCATTCCCTGCCGCCTCATCGTTAGTGTAGAGCAGTAGCATCGTCAAAAGCCATTCGAGAAAATTAACACAAAATCAATACATGGCCACACCACGTGCAACTTAAGTAAACAGACGGCCGTTGAGATTTCTGTCAGAAAGACCATTTGTACACCAAGGGGTTGGTGCACCCGACGAAGGAGGGAGACATGCTGGAAGAGATGACCGAAAGTCTTCCCTCCCGAAGCTTGTCTGCGGAATTGTCACGCGATTAGATGGAGGAAAGGCGATACGGATGTTAATGGAAAATCAGTCGCTCTCAAATGTAGATTTAAGGGCTATGACAAAGTCAAAATAACTTAGTATTTATATACACAGGAATTTCGAATTTAAAAAGTCGGTTTGTAGAATTACACTCCTCAAAATAAGCGGCAAACTTGTATTTTGAATGTGACACTACTTCCAGTACCCTATAATTGTTGGTTGTTCACACGTTCGATTCATAATACGAACGTGTAGCACGTCGTACATCATCTCTTGAAGAAGCGCAACTGGACAGCAAAAAAATCAAAACAGAGACGCCTTGAAATTCGACGTAGGTGGTATACCGCGTACTTCCCCGACGTGAGCAAAGGCCATTCGTGATGATTGTGATCGTCGGCGTGGTACATGCTGGGAATCGAATTGGCGGGAAAGGTGATAAATCACTCAGGGTAAAATTGAAAGAACAGAAAATGGTATCTTCCATGCACGGTGTTTTCTGTTACCGGGATGATCTAAAGGTTTTTTCTTGTAAATTACTTCCTCCTTCCCCGCGAGATACCGGTCGGTTTCATTTCCGGTGTTTCTTACTTCCTTTCGCAGAATTGAGTGCGCAGGTTCCAAAATCGAATGCTTTCATAAAAATAGAACTGGAGGAACCAACATCGGCCAACAAAAGAATGCAGGCAAAACGTGCGATGGTCGACATGCCGTGACAAGATGGCATCGCTGATATCGTTGACGGTAACCTCCGTCGATGTGGGGCACTTGAGGGTGGCAACACGATTACATGCAGCTACTCTCCTTTGCCTGTACTTTTGCTGGATGTCCTTTTTTTCACTTTTTAGCAAAACGTTGCGTCAAGACAAGTAACGATAAGTCACAAAAGCCATGTGTATTTTGAGGACAGAAAATAATCCCCGACTTCGAATATTATTTCAATATTTGCAGTACAATTCGCTACAGCACACGTGGAAACTGCAGCACTAGCATCGGCCATTTTTCAAGTTCTTTCTTGTCCATGGCATGCTGGCGTCTAATCCCCATTATTTTGCCACCTTTTATATTTTGTGTGCACCGAATGTTTAAGTGGTGCGACTCGAATGTTTACGGCCGTTTCTCCTGTCTGCTTGTGTTTTTGCTCGAAGTACTCGGCAAACCTCGGGATGTTTATTCCAGTTTCCGCGAGCAGTTCGCAATGTTTCTGTGCAATATTTAGAATGCCACAGCTACGCTTCTTTCTGGACTGTGCTTCCCGGATGCGCTCTTTATCTTGCTCATTCTATGGGTGGTTTTCTTCTATCCTATATCAGCACTTAAAATGTGACAAATATAATATTTTGATTAGTGACCTCAGGACAAACATGGGGAAAATATTTATCAAACTTCGAGGCAACAACAGCATATAAACGTCAGAAAACATACTGTGTGGCCTGCAAAATACAAGGCAACAAAACGTTGGCTATAGCAAACAATTTTCTAGAGTGCCTTCCTGCAGATACTGCGCTGTATTAGAGGTTAACAAGGGTAATTATGTCTGTAAATAATTTCAGAGAACAAGGTGAGAAAACAAATATCTATCCCCTATTGTTGAACTTCAAGGGCATTATGGAAGCCTGTAAACAGCAAGAAGATGTATTCAGGTACGTAATGAAGACAGGAATAACTGAAGCCACTTATTAATGAATAAAGCAGAATATTGCCTTTCGAAGCTGAAGGTAGATTTCTTTTCATAAGGTAGGTGTATAAGGGCTGTATTCAGACAAAATAATCGAGCTAAGCATTTTTGTACGTTATAGGCAAATTGTGCCCTGGCAGTAGCGAACATTGTAGAGAACATCCGGTAGCGAACATGCATATGGAAGTTCTAAAAAATAAAAATTTTGCATGTTTTGATTTCTCTCTCCAGGCAAAGCCCAAATTCACTATCAAGTTCTGAACCATGTCCTTAAAGTTTGTAACGAGCTATTTATGAAATTCTGCTTACGATTGATACGAATTCCCCTAGAAGTATTAATCGCAACCTGCCCATTCTGGCACTCAAAAAGTAGCAAATTCCGAAATATTGATACCATGATCACGTTGAAGACAATTTTATATTCAGACTATTACGTCAACACATTTTCAGCAGTTACGTCTCGTCGATACGTTTGAACTCAAAGCTGCCAGGTGAAGCTTTCGCAGAAAGAGTATAAATATTCGCCATATATATTACATGCGTTATTCGCATAAGCATGCAGAAGCAGGGCCCTGGCATGTGCCATGTGAAATGTCGTAATTTAGTCATTACCGGAAGAAAAGCTTGCTAAAATATATTTTAAATGTTTAGGAAGGTTACGTTCACAATGTAGTTGGTCTCACTGAGCGTAAGAAAATTACTAATAATAATTAGATCATAGGTTATTATTTGAAAGCTTTTTAAAAACGCACTACCAAATGTTGAAATTTCGAGACAACAATTTTTTGCACAACGCACTCTTAACCTAGTGAGACATGTGAGCTGTTTCTCTGAGTAAAACATTTAGGGTCATCTTTTAGGATGCTAACCTTGTTAAAGTCAAGACATAGCTTCAGAAACCATGGCAGAATTTCTTCATCAATTTATTGGGCAGCATTGCCTCACGTCATATTGTGCTTCCGGATGGATGCAAATCATCGCAAAAAGCACTTCTGGTATATGTGTAGGCGTCCGTAAAAATGCTTCTTTCTTCCTGGAAAACAGCTGCTTACAGTATATCCGTAGGAGTCCTTCAATGATCATGTGAATGGTTCTACCTGCCTTTAACTTAAGCTTTCTTTTGAGTTCAAAAAAAAAGCGGGAAGTCAGCTTTACACAAGTCACTTGAGTAACCATCACACTGCGTTGATGTAAGCTGATAGTTCTTCAATGCGGAATGTTACTGCTCGGAGTGCATTTTATAGTTCAATGGCATCCTTGTCCTTCTCGTAAGCCTTATGTGGCTCTCGCCCTATAGAACTGCTTACTGAAGTGCGTTTGATTTTTAATTTGCTGTAGCTAGCCCATACAAGCGCACTGTTCGCCTTGTAGTAGTGTGATTTTAGTTTATACACAGCCGTATTCGCAAGTTCCCTCCGCAAGAGACAGCATGCACGCCGGTGTTTTTGAGCGGTAATTCAGATCTGTAAATAAGTGACCTCTCAGCAAGCACAACAATACCCTTTTGTGCGATTAGTATGTCGTAACTTTCGCAAGTGTGCTCGGTGCAGAATGATATAACTTTATTTGACAAGTTTTTTTTTTCATCACCTATGGTATCTGAAGGCCGAGAGGTCATCAACGCTGGCGACCGTATTTATCGTATTCGGCGGCGTTCCGCAAGCACACTAGCTGCCATCATCCGCCCCTGAGTACAATTTGTTTCTCGCCCTCCTCCCTTCGAAAACACTAGCAGGATGAAAAAAAATTAATATTGCGTACACCTCACTCCGATCTAACAGCATTGACACTCTGTACAGTGCATCAACCTTCCTATACCTAGGAGTAACGTATAAAATCAAGCTCCTCTAATTAACACGAAGTGTTCATAGGACAGGCTCAGCTTTTGAGTGCTACTTGTTCAAGTAGACAACATAGAAAACACTAGGCATAGCAGTCGGGCTACATTATATTGGCATGGTCAGTGGCTAATTGCGAGCACAGGTCGCGGGTTCGACTTTTTCCGAAGCATTTTTCGGCGCACGTTAAAGATTGGTCAAAATTAATCCCCTTTCATCGCCTGCATTTTACATTACATTGGCTTTTTTAGAAAGCGTTTGGCCGCTCTCATTTGTTATTCTGCTACAACTTCACAGTGAACCAACAATAAAAGTAATGGCCCTCAAGCACAATGCAAACTTGAGTTAGTTGGTACATCACGACAAGAAACACTGCCCGGAAGACGAGCACAAAAGAAGGCGACTGGACACACAGGGCGCACACAGCGAAACACAGACTGTGCGACTACGCGGCAGACGAAACACACATGGCCTGTGTGTCTGGTCGCCTTCTTTTGTGTCATCCGGGCAGCTTTTCTTGCTATGGCATGCCACTCAGTCCACACTAGGTTTAGAGCACTTGCCGTCGTGGCCAAATTCGGGAGAATTCCGCTGGTGCTACAAATGTTTGGGTATGGGCAGGATTTCTCTTGGTTGAACTTTGCAAGGTTCAATTAGCGGCATTTTTCTATTCCTTGAAGTGTAATTGCTGAGACATAAAGGAAATAATTGAGGTTAAAAAACAAGTCAGAGCGGGAAGGGGTTTCTTAGCAGTCAGATTTTTTAAAAGCGAAGGTGTTTAGGAAAGTGCAATTTTTCGTGTCCGCAGTTAACTATACCAGGAAATTGCCGAGCGCACGCACGTGAGCGCGGGCCTCGCGGCGACCACCCGGCAGTGAACAAAACCGACGAAATGCCTAGCGCTCGTTTGTGCGTCGTCACGACGACCGCCAGGCGTCCCCTGCGCACATTTGTCAAGCCACGCACACCCACTTCTGAAGATGAACCAAGTTGCTCCGACCATCCGGGAGGGTAAAAAAAGCAAGAAAATGCCGAGGGCTCGTGTGTGCGTGCTTCTCGACTACCACCCAGCGTCCCCCCAGCCGCTTGTCAGGGAAAGCAAAGACACTTAGGGAGATCGGCCAAGATTGGCCAAAAAACCCCAGCCTGCACCGAAATCGTGGCAACACTTGCTCGGAACGAGAAAGACACGTCATATCGTACGCGCCTCAAAGGTGATGTCATATGATTAGTACTTCCAAAAAAACGAAGGAAGGCCACACTTATCGCAACAAAGACGGAGTAAAGGTCGTTGCGGCCGCGAAGAAGTGGCGAATCGGCTACAGTCGTGGACTTAAACATTCGTGATGATCATGAAGGTTGCGTACAGCTTGTCTACATTCAAGTCATACCCGTTGGTGTCAGCTTCCTTCATTTATTTTTAGAAGGCACGAGGAATGCAAGGCATTTGGGATAGGTTTTCTGAAGAACGAAAGGCTAAAAGGGAAGGTAAAATATTCCCATAGATTTTCCTGAAGGGTCGCAGCCGTCCCAAAACAAACTTAAAAGAGGAAATTTGAGGGAAATACACTAACAGGCTCGAGTAACAATAATTAGGCTGTGGCAATTTTTGACTAGGCAGTCGAATGAGTATATAAAAATATGATGGCCGAGGACTAGTACCAAAATAGGAGCATAGCAATTAGAAGAGTGTCTAGGAAGAAATTTCATACTAAATAATGAAAATAAACATCTTGGTAGAGTGGTGGTGAAATTTTCAGACCGAATTGTCTCGACGGTAATCATACATTCTTCCAAAAAAGAAGCAAGATAAACTGACACACGAACAACTAATTTGTATCTGAAAACAAAGCAGAATGTGCAGGTTAAAGAGTTAAGATCATTGATCATCGATACCTGAGGAGCAGAACAAGGCTATATATAAGAAACAAACACAATGGACTACCAAAAATGAGAAAACGCAACCTGCAGTCAGGAAGAAACTGAATGTTAACATTTAAAACGCATCTTAAGTACAAATTCACCATCGTAAACAGGTACAATGAAGCTGGCGTAGATATATTGAATAACAGCCTAATGGGCGAAATTACAAAAAATAACAGCTCTACTTTAAGATCACCTAGAAATGATTCCGGTAAAGCATTTCGCAGAACGATGGAATATTTTCTGATACACAGAAAAAAAGGTGAAAAGAACGAAGCAGCGAATCAAGCTCGCGGAGCTGTACAAATCGAATAACAACCTTAGTAACCACAATGTTGTCTACAGGATACAAACTTTGGAAAAAGATCAGAAAAAACGGAAACCTAAGGGTGACGAACAACAAATTTGCTGTAGCGAAAAAAGAATGTGCACGCCTAGAGACAAAAGACCAAGCACTACGCGGAACACGAGTGAGATAATCAAATTAGCGGTAAGGTTCTATGTTTGGTTGTACCCCGTAGACATCAGGACAGGCGATAGTGCTGAAAGCTCAAGTTTTGCTTGCGAGGTCTCAACAGTAACTAAACACATGACGGAAAAGGCGCGGAAGACGACGAAGCGAGCAAAAGTTGCAGTTTTCCGAGAAATAATCCTTCATCACGTAAAGGCTGACGAATACATTACACTAGCAAATTTGCCAAAGTAATTTTGAAATGACCAAGATGTAAAGGATGAATGAAATATTGTTTTAATCAAATTATCATACGTTTAGTAGCTCTGTCGCCCTTTTTCGGCGAGCATCGATGCAGTGTTTGCCCAAGAATAAGTACCTAAAGCTAGCCATCTGTCTCTCGCATTTCCTATCATTTTTGTGACGTCACCGTCGCTTCACAAATTAGAAAAGCTAGGCACAGCGCCGTCTCGATCGTAAAAGTGGCGCTATGGCTGCTCTCACGCTGGCAACGGTAACTTTGACGTCTACAATCCATGGCCGACGCCGACCAATGTTTCTCTGGCCGAGAAGGCTGGCTTGGACTTTTACGATTTGTCCCAGACAGAACAAGAAATGCATTTTGAGATATCGTTGATGCCCCCGCTGCCCATGTCCAAGTGCTGCCCGTGTCCACCGACCTGGGAGGTAATACGTGAAACGGTTACCCCTCGCGCGTGCCCTCCCACGCCATTCTAGCGAGTTTCGGCTAGCGTCTTCTGGGAGCAGTAAACAGTGAAAGTCAAACAGGCGGCAGTGAAAGGCGACCTGTGGCAACCGCATACTCTGCTTCGAGCAGCCGATATCGATACGCTGGGAGTTAAAATGTATTTTCTCCCATCCTTCAAAAAACCGCTGGCCACATATAACGGCCTGACAACATTACAATTGAGTAGTCCTGTGCGCCTTCGCCCGGCCCGACTGCAAACCTATGCGATGCTTACCGATTGGTTATCAGCAGCTGCTTGCTCCGAACGGCAGATATGTTTTACGTTTCACGGCCAATAGGGTTCAAACCGGGAGCGGGAACGCTTTACCAATAGCAACGAGTGACCCGCCACGGTGGCTGAGTGGCTAAGGCGTTGCGCTGCTGAGCACGAGGTCGCGGGTTCGGTTCCCGGCCACGGCGGCCGCTTTTTTGATGGAGGCGAAAAGCTAAAACGCCCGTGTGTAGGAGATTTCGGTGCACAGTAAAGATCTTCAGGTGGTCAAAATTAATACGAAGTCCTCCAGTACGGCGCGCCTCATCGCCTGCGTTGCGTCGGCGCGTTAAACCCTACGATCAAATCAATAGCAACGACTGCGCTCGCCAAACAGAAGATTAGATGCTGAGGCGAGGTAGCTAAAACATCTCTTCCTTTTGCCGCTTCCTGTAGGAGTTGTTGCTTGTAAGAAGCTAACCGTTCACTGTCGTAGATTGTGACTTCGCTATTGTGCAGCAGTATATCACGTGATTTTAACAACGAAACCACACAATAAACAAATCACATGGCCGACTCTGAAGCGTGAGAGAAAAGCAGCCTGTCTCTCAATGTATAAAGCAGTAGGCCTGTGTTTTTAAGTAAGAGAATTTCACGTGAATTTCTGATTTACATTTACTTCCGTGCACAAAAACCCAAGAACTGTATATGTGAGGAAAGCATGTATAGATGCTGCTCAAATAAGGCTCTCGCCGTTCAAGGCTTTTGTGACATCACAAACATAGTACACAAAAGCGTACGGGTGTGTCGACTAGCCTGTTTTCACATTTATGGCATTTCCGGCCATATGAAGCAGCTGCTAGTCGTGAGAATTGTGTATCTAGATTCAAGGCACCGTTATCTATCGATGGAAGCTAATTTGGTTTTACCCTTTCGTGTACTTTTAGCGTACCCTAGCCAAACAAAATGCCAACATATTTCGAATTTAGAAGCAGGATGATCTCAAGAGCATAAGAACCACAATAGTAGGCTTTATTTATTTTGTATAAAATTTGTGCACAAAAACAAACAATACCGCAATACTGACATCCATGCACTTCGAACACAGAGAGATGACAACGGCCAATTTAAGAGAAGCTCGGAAATTAATCGCTTTATGGTATTTATCATCAACAGGAGAAATGTGCAGGCGTATAGTACTGCTGTTTGCGTGACATTTTTATATATTACGAGAATGTGTTTGATTCTGGAGATACATACCGTAAGCTTTGAAGAATCGGAGAATTCCGAAAGCACATAAGGCTTTTGGGGACGTCTACCAAGAATTCACCAGCAGAATTATTTTTCACACAAAGAAAGAAAAAATTCAGAACAGAGAGCTCAGCGGGATTTGTAAAATGTTGCTGGCTGCACGCCTGAGGGGTTATACCGCATTCTGAGCAAAATAGAGGCAGTTGCGAATGAAATCAAAATACTTCCGGCTACTTGTTATGCGGCGGACATCTCCGTTGTCACACGTCTAGACAGTACATGCCCAAAACTCTGAAACATTCCTAAGCTTTCGTAGCGCAGGCCGTTAACTGGGCTGCACTTGTTTCATCGTGGAATAATAACTAATATAAGAAATGAAAACTAGCTTTACAAACGATATGCAGAAAACCGTCCCCTTTTGGCGTACGTAGTAAAGCGGTTGAAAAGGAGGCAACATGGCTCTGCTCAACCGAGACCCAAGAAGAAAACATCAAGTGGCTATATTTAGTATACGTGGGGACTGTACAGCATTCGAGAAATAATACTAAAAAAAGCGTCTCGAAATCTTACTCTGAAAAATAATAACATACAATGCTAATACCTGTAATAGTGAAAGGCCTGGGTGTGGAAGCATAACGCCTTATAACAACCTCCTGACAAAACATACGGTCTCATAATGATACACGAAAAAAAGTGTGAGTGTTGATGGAACTAGCGCTTAAGGACACGAAATGGGCCATGTTAAATAAATGTTAAATGTTAAAGGGCCATGTTTAAATCAACTCGCGAGGGAAGGCCATCCACCGCTCCATTTCAAAGGAGACGGTTCTTTCGAGGCTTGGGGATTATTTTATTAAAAGTGAGAAGAACGGTAGGCCACCCATGGCAAAAACAGTGGTGCCAAAAACTAGGACTAGGGAATAAATTCATTGGAAGATGCACTATGAAACTGTGGAGACGTAGAAAAAACATTGGCATCGCAAGAAAGAAATTGCTGGAAGCTTTGGAGAGATCCCTTCGTCCTACAATGTACACATTTCGGCTACTTTAGGTAATAGTAAAGAGCATTACAGTGAAGGTCTCTCATGTGTGCATTACCACTAGACCATTTGGTGGAGCAATTTTTCCTTGCGCTTTGTACCTAATTTGCGCTGCAAACCCTGATATATTCATACCCTTTAGCCACCTTGTCAGTTGTGTTTGTATTGTAAATGCCCTGCAATCGTCACTTGATTTCGCGAATGGGCCCAAGCTCTCGTTTCGGTAGTACTAAGTTACTACTGTCTGCAGTTTTTAAAACGAAAGCTTTCTTAGTGGGTCCGATGACGTCCTGACCAAAAACTAACGAATTTCCGTATAGACCTGTTGGTCAAGCGAAGAGCTCTGATAAGATCACTGGACACACGGCGCGTTGTGAAAGCGGGCTACCATCCTGTCAAAACGTTTCATTGAAAGTCGCGAGAAAGGGACGTTCTAGATAAGTCAATACAAATAAACCTGGATGTAACGAACCTCTATGTAACGAATTCCTGCATTTAACGAAGTTTTTCAATTCCCCATTTCCACCTTCATTGAAGCCAATGTGTTTGCAACCTGTATGTAACGAAGGAGTTGCGACGGTTAACCTGGATGTAACGAATTCGCTACGCTGATGACTCAAGATTTATAGCCGTTTCTCTGAAGAATTGGTGGCGGAATGCACTAATTTAGCGTATTTCTCCGGCAACGCAGTCTTTCCTGCGTTTCCAAGTGTGAGTGCCGTGTCGGTTAGGTGCTAGGCCTACCTGTCGGCGTGTAGTCGCGTGTGTCCCCTGATTTCTGTGGTATAGGTTCGTGGATGATTTCTGCTGCTTGAATACAAAAAGATTTGTCTTTTCAAGACAAGCTCAAAATTTTAAATGCCGTCTTCGAAAGCGAGAAAGAAGAACGTCACCGCCCGGTACAGTGTCCCAGCTAGCATCCCTTCAACAATTTTGACTGCAGAAAAGGGCATGATGTTCGAGAAAATGTGTTCTTTCAGCATAAGTTTGGTTCTTGAAACGAGTTTAGGCACAGAAAAGTATCAAATAGCAAAAGTGATACTTAGGTGCTTTTGTGAATTCGGGAGGCGTGTAGTAGCAGCAAGTGCAAATCACCCAGATTTTCGGTGGGAAATATATCCTTTAACGAGGGTGAGTTCAGCCTCACTTATGCCTAGCATATTACTTTCGTTTCTGCTTTATTCCCGCGTACATTAAGTAAAAACATGCATGTAACGAAAACCTGGATGTAACAAAAAAATGTGAATTTTTGTCAACTTGTGCACGGATCGATAGCAAAAAAAGAGCACAATTCTATATATTTACCCCATAAACCGTGTATCGGCATAGGTTAAATCGTTCGTGGATGCGTTTACTTAGGGTTCGAAAAATCATCCCATGGATTCATTCTTTTTTTTCAATTTTGCTCTTTGAAGATTTAACGATTGATTGCACGCTCTTTCAGCGATGCTTGAACGCAATTTTGGCGAAGATTTAGGCACATTTTTCGCAAACGTTTGATGTTAGTAACCTTTGGCTCGTCTCTGGATTTTCTAGGGTGGGATGGTGAATTTTCCGGGATCACTCATGGAAGTGTGCCACCATTACAAATACTGGACATTGCATGCAGCAATGAAATGACGCGCTCTTGTTGTTCAGTGACAAATTAAAAAACTCCTGAGTTGAGAAAAATAGAACCATATGGCGACTACATCAAACAGGTACCTTACTTCAAGGTATACATACCATAGTTGGTTTTTCCACCAATGCGTGTGAAACCCGAGGAGCAAAATTAAATATGTTTGTAGGAAGAAATAAAATAGGGCGGCATAGTGTACCGAGAACCCTACCAATGGTGAAAACCAGAATCCTTATGATTCAAAACGACACAAAATGAAGCTGTTCGGAAAAATACTTCCAAGACGGCAATTCTGAATAGGCCAATCTAATTTTTAACTTTGAGATTCCCTTGCGAAAACCCATTGGATCGCTGCAGCACGTCAGCCAGGAGTTGCTGGTCTGAAACAGAAACAATTATTCTAAGCCCGGGGAACGCATATGCTGTCACTGTGCTTATTTTGTCATACTGAAGCCCTGTGGTTTTCATTAAGGGCCGAAAAGATGTTCAGGTATTACATGGTGCTAACTTTTAAAATTTACGATAAGGATATATGGGCACCACAATTTGTTCATGTGTATTCTTCGGAGGTTTACTTTTCGTGACATATTGCGTACGCTTGATGGAAAACTGAAATAATAGCGCGAAAGGATGAACGCGCCTGACTGTCTACTACTTAGAACACGGGAGTGAACATTTTCTCTTCTGTGGTAGTTTCATTTACCCCAAACGATATCAGGCAGCGAGAGGGGGAAATGTGGTATGAACGGGTGTTCCTGTGACTTGAATTCATTAATTTTTGCGTGGAGTAATCGTGGATCAAATAAGAACGCCCTGTAGGGTTCTGTGCACCAATGAGCCATAGGCCCCCTGCAAGTTACTGAACAAATAAGTCAGCACATGAAAGCCATTCATCTGATACGTAGAGGGAAGGGAGCGTGGAGTTGAGGGGGGGGGGGACTTGTTTGTAAGCTATATAAACCAGCTGCTCGCGGAGTGGAGCCTTTCTATCTATCCGATATTTAATATTACTGTTATTCCTATGGCGTTCGCGCATTTTATTCAGCAACAGTTATGTAGCAAATGGGGCTTCAGCTCCGTAAAGAAGTTTGTCATGCTGATTCCCACAATTGTCATATCTCAAAACCGCCAAGCTTACCTACTATCCTTGGGGATTTCCGATACCCTGCTTTCATATTCATTGACAGAACTAGAATCATATCCACCATTTGTATTTTACCGACGGGGCAAGAGAATGGGGATGTCGCGAATTTTTAAGGCAATCTGTTCATTCTCCCGCCGTTGTGCCAACTGAGGCAGACATAGCGTATCCGGGAGAAGGAGAGAGTGGAAGTATTGCCTGGAGAGAGCTGCTTTCAAGCACGAACCTTCATCATCAACGCTGGCCACCTCGTTGACATGGCGACCAGCGAGAAGGGCGGTGCTTAGCCGCGTCGGCCATGACGTGTCTCATTACTCCGGCGACCGCCTGAACGCGTTGTAGAATCGCTCCTGCAGCCACAGTGGGCGCTACGGCTACCAAACGCCAATGCAAGGGGGACACGAAGAGATCGCCAGGCCGCCAATGCCACTGCTAGGACGGGCAAACGCGACCACTGAGCCGGTAAGAGCGCTGACCACAGTTAGCAAGTTATACGACGGAAACGCCTTGGTGCGGCTTTGCGAAGCCGGAACAAGGCGTGCGAATCGTGCCGAGCCCAAATTTCGCGTGGGTTAGATACACTTCATTGACGTCCTAAGATTCCTCATAGATATTGAGTTGTTTTTTAAAGCAAAGCTTTGTTACTTTCGTCCAGCGGTTCCGCCGAAGATTCGCAAGTTAACCTTTCGACCGGAGGCACACTCCCGGCGACACGCTCTTCCAAGCGGATCATGTGATTCGCTTGGCCCGCATTCGGCGCTGCTCACAAGGTCGTTCTGCTCACATCGCGGCCTCTCTCGTTGCGGCGGCGATGGAGCGGCCGCTCAGCTGATCGAGAGCCGGCCAAACCCGCAGCCTCCCACGCATGCGCCGCAGGGGCACCTCGGGAGATGTGACTCACCTTGCGCCGCATTCGCCGTGAAATAGAAACACCGCGCACGCCAAGAATAGAAACGAAGCCGGGCCTTGTTCTGTGAGCGTTGCAGCGGACCGCACGGCTTTGGGCCGTGGTCGTCAATACAACTACATCAAAGGTTAATCAAGCGAAACCAAGACTCCACCAGCCTAAGCCAAGCTTTCGCTTTGCATGTCCAAGGTTAGCTGAACTAAGCCGCTTCCATTTTTATTGTTAAAAGGAAGCTTTGGTGTTCCACTGATGGGGTCTGTAACGCGAAAACGCCCTGCAGAAAAGCCAACTTTCTGGGACTATGATGACGAATGGTAGTGCGTGAAGTAAAAAAAAAGTGGTCGCGATCGCGCCCTGCGAAAGTAGATGTCCTGTTGTAAGCAACTTGAGGATGATGTGAAATGTTTCTCCTTGTTTCGGCCGACTTTTTGGTTGCGCTCGCCTTCTCTGGTGGCAAATCCTTTGTCTTGCATAGCCTGACGCATGATCTCGGCATCATGTGCAAGAACTGCTCTATTTCGGGACACTTGCCCTGCCTATCCTTCAAGGATATCTGGAAACATTATTTACCAGCAACACGGGCGCCTAATCATCCATCATGCAGTTTTGAGGCTTGTTTTGAGGTTTCCTTAAAAGAATTCTGAGCTCGATGCCGTATGCCTGATTAACCTGACGCTTCCGCTCGGTGTCTTAAGCTTTGGCGCTTTGGCGCTTTTGACCACGGGGCTCGTTTTTACCCGAGGCGATCAAGCCATTGGGGTGTACAGGTATACAGCTATGTTTTTAAAAACGCTTCAGGTGGCGGGAATCGAACCTGGGTCGCTCACGTTATGAAGCTGGCATCTTTCCGATTGCACCATTTTGACATCAGTGCAGCGGCTAGGAATGCTCAGACAATAACCGAATAATCCGTCCCAATATAGCTTCGCGTTCAACCATCGTCGTCGTTAAACGGAGTGGTGCATAATTTTGTTTGACGTAGCATTTCTGATGCGGGCGGCACATGGTAAGGGAGATACGTGGGAAAGGGTTGCAAATTACAATCTCCCGCCTCTCTGGCCGTTCAAAATATCAACCGGAAGCCGGAAGTGCCAGCCACCATTGGATTCTTTCCCCCATGGGTGGCATTTCTTGTGGTTGCCTAACAAACTGCCGCTAATTTTACTTTCGGCACCCGTTTGCAATCGTGTTTTTATAATCATTCCACCATGTAAGGCTACAAGGTCTAGCTTAAGCTACTGCTAATACAGTCATTAGTTTCGTGGGCGATTTGATGTTAGCAAAAAGAACAATCACGGGACTACACTGCGATGTTTAAGAAATACGGTGACCTCCAGCATCATTTTCCGCTACGTCAGTCTTTCAGATCCGTGAAAGCAAAAAAAGCGGTACATTTTTCAAAACACAACTGTAGAATAACACGCCACATTGTGATGAAAAGTGGCTTTTAAAAAAGGCCAGGCTAATCGCTTCCTGAGAAGTTGTAACTGCACTGAAGAAATGAAAAGTACAGAAATGTGCTATAATCTAGACGCACGTCCAAAATGCTTAGATAGTTGAGTGCTGAGAAGTATTCCTAATTGCAGTGTTTTATGTAGGCGCTGTTCCATACAGTTTGTAAGTGTAATTTCAGCAATTTTTAAACCCAACTGACGCGACACGTTAAACATTTATGAACGTTTGGCTAGGTGAAGTTGAATAAACAGCGACGCTGTAAAGTTCACAAAACAGAGGTGAGAATGAATATTGAAGGAAGGTACTTGATTCGCGGTGATTGTAACGAAACGTACAGACATACTATTATTGCCTTGATCTGTGATCATTGCTTGTCTTGATCGCCGGATCATTATTTTGTGGTGGCGATGATGGTGACAATGACCTAGTGGTAGCTATGCTACACACTGATCAGCTCGTGTGCAACATCGGACACGCCCTCAACCAGACGCATATCGATGCGCGAACATTGTTCAGAGGTAAGCTTTGCAACTTTTGTGACACGTGAAGTCGAAGCGCTCAAACCAAAATTGCCGAAACCATTCTATGTCCTGTTTATTGAAATGTGCAGAAAGGCTTGAATGGCTGAAGTAGCAGTTCAAATAAACACTAAGCAAGCAAATGCACACAGACGAATGCCTTCTCGCGCTTTGCAGCCCATCGCGCTTCACTGAGACGTGGAGCATGGCGATTGCCTTTTCGGGCGACACTACTTAGGCACGTTAGGTTGTATCGCGAGAAAGGCAGGGAGGGCTGTCGTTTTGTTGATGCAGCAGAAAAATGTGTGGAGCCATAGTCACACACAGCTTCGCTGTAAATTATGTGATGCGTTTAAAACGGACAAGTATTCACCCCTGATACACCTACTCCCAATTTGTTTTCGTGGAAGTTGGTGCGGGCAAGTTAACGCCGGTTTTATGGTGACAGGAAGTTCTAAGTGCTGTGATAAAATACTTTTTATGGCTCACGAAGAGGTTATCATAACAAATGGTCTGCAATGTTGTTGGAGGTGTAAACATTGCGTTTATAGAAGGAGGGGCGATTTCGAGCAGTGGGAACAATGGTTGAGACGCTTTGCGCATGTTCATTCAATCGTAAACCTATAATTAAAAAATTGACGTCCTTCTACTATTGTAAAGCACCAGGCCAGCGAGCTGTATTCGTGTGTAACTATGCATTCTTATGTATGGTGAATTACTACATTGATTAAATAAAGACCGAGAGTAAAACCAGAGAAACATAATTTACTTCTTCAGTGGCAAGGTCTGATACCGATCTGGTCTAACTGGGTACAAACTTGTCATGAGCGTGCAGCATGGAGCAAAACTCGTATAGTGGAGAAAGCTGTCTTCCCTACATAATTGTGGTATTTTTTTCTGCGGAGGGGTAACGTAAACAGTCCCAATTTGGCTATTCCAGTACCTACTCTACCAACCGTCTTTTCTACATTAGCCAGTTGCCTTTCGAAGTGTACAATGCCATCGTACACAAATGATGCCTAATAGCTCAAGGCAGGACTTGCCTAAACAACTTTGCATTGAAAACATTTAGATTTTTTAGATTTCATTTTTAAAATACCCAACCTAAACTGGCACTATGCGCCCCCGCTTGGTGCAGGAATATATTCTTAGAACTATGGGATATCATGAGCACCAAAATTTCTTAAAATGTAGTGGTGCTGCAGTGCCCTAGCGTAAGAAAGACTACATTAGGACGTTAACAAAATTGCTTTCACCCTTCTGGCCTCACATCTACCTGGCACTGTGTGCATTGCACTGATTATCTCAAAAAGTAAACGAAAATTTAAATGATCTCGGTTAAAGGGTTTGTGGTCCTTTCGGTTGTTTTACGCATTCACAGCGGAGATTTTGGACTGCGGCAGGGGAATTTTGTTTTGTTGGTGCACGTGACAAATGATGATATCAGCGCATAAACAAAATGTGGTTTCAATAGCTGGAAGATATGGGCTGACGGATATAAAAAGCCCTCCCCCCAAAATGAAGGTTGCCTTTTTTCCGTTGTGTGCAGAACGAAATTATATTTTTTTGGCAACGCTCTTTCCCTGCAAACAAAGGGGTGAATGGAATCTGACAGCAGCATGATTTTCCTCTCAAGCTGTCGAACAAAATGTACGTTATCTTTTTTGTCTCGAAAGCTACCCGAATATAATAAGAAAAACTGAGGAGCAGCCATAGTACGGGGAACCACTTTAGCGTCGGCGTCGTTCATCACGCTTCTCGCAGTTCATCGTGCAGCGAATAAATGGCACCCAGAGCGAAACGTTGCTGTCTGCCGTCTCCGTGGGGCGATCAAGTGAGAGCGCCCGGACTCGCATCTAAGCGCACGCATTGGAAACGACTGGGCGTGTTTGCCTTAGTAGAAGCGCTTAGATGCGAGCGGAGTAGCGAGAGTTCCGCCGCCGAGCGTGGCTCCATCGATCATGCGCCTTTTTTTCATGCATGCCATGACGTGTCAGATATTTCTTTATGTATGGTAATGCCACGCGGGCACTTGTAGCGAAAGAAAACTCAAAAACATTGCATCAGAAAGCAAAGAAATTGAACTTCGCCTTCGAAAGTTGAAGCATTGCATTTTACTTTCGGTGTGAATTGAAAGCGGTATCGACACTACAGGCCTTTGGACATCTCTTAGCAAAGTGGCAGATAAGTGGCAGACAAATAAACGAAACTGAACCTTCGGCAAGATCGTACTCTTTAAATGAATAGACGCGTCTGTTTGCAATGAAAAACAAATAAAAACACATTGCCCTACAAACATGTTTTTCCGCTGTAGTCGTACATTCTAGTGAATCTTTAGGTGCGGTAACGACAGCCACACTTTGTGTCAATTGTATATAGCGGCAATACCTATTCCACCCAGTATTTTTTTCTGCTCTAGAAGTTTGTTTATTCTAGTACAAAAGGTACGTGATATCATGAACGCTCCGTTGCATTATCTCTTCACCTGGCAGAAAATATAGCATTTTTTACACAAGGGAGTTGTTAGCTAAGCCTGTTTTGTACTTAACAAAAAAAAAGAATTTTATGTTTTTTTACGAAGAATACGTGCAAAGCAGAAATGGCAGTACGAGGTCGTGTGTACGCAAAAGGCGTCTCCCGCGCAACCCTATGCGTATCAACGGAAAAATTTGGTTGGAGAGGAGCCAGTTGATTTCTACTTTCTAGATTTTTTAGCGGTGCCAACTCAAATGATATGAAGAGTAGCCTTCCTTATTCTGTGGTTCTCACTAATTATTTATAGCCGCAATAAAACGGTGTTATAACGGTGCTATAAAAGTTATTTTCCTTCGAAAATTACCGAAAATAATTGTTCTCCTCAGTGTCATCCTATGAGACAGAAACGATTCGCTGACTTTGCGACAAAAATTTAATTATATTAAAACATTCACTGCGCAGCTTTGTATGGCGCTAAAAACCAGGTAACTCATTCGTCAATGTTCGCGTGCTGTCGAACAAGTGATACTGGGGCCCATAGAAAACATCACTGGTAGTTGAAGGACAAGAGTAGCATTGAGCCGTTTGTTACTAAATCTAGCTTATGATAGATTATGTTCACATTTCATGTATGTTCACATATGGTCACATTTCATACGTTCACATTTCAAATTTGGCTATTGTAACCACAACAATTGTTCGTGTCACAGGCGCTTATTTATTTACCATGAATCATTTGAGCATCATTGCAACTCACGCTGTCACTGAAATGCAATAAGCATAGAAGCATCTTATACGTTCGAAGAAGCGCGAGGTGCATTGTACCACTAGAAATGGCAAGACAAGGCGGCTGCACAAGACCGCTTCATCTCCAGGAGGCCATTTTGGTATGTGGAAGTCGCTTGCGTGGCCTCATCTCGGCTGTACGGCTGTGGCAGATTGCCGAGCCGAACTGACACAGCGCCTGCTGTGCGGATATGGGAGACCAGCGTCTCAAGAGATCACACATACCAAAAATCTGAATGAAAGTTCAAGAGGCTGCTATTCTGCTAGCATTTTATACAGATATTCTAAACAAATTTTCAAATACCGAAAGCCCGCTGTTCAACCAGCCAGTTGAACAGCACTCTCACAATATTTTGCACTGGGGAATATAATGTTGTCGTGGCTTTGGGTGATTCACGCCCATTATTTTGATAAGTGCTCCTTGAAAAAGTGTACTGTAATTACCAAGTGACAAATGGAAGGTTGCATAAAGCTAAACAAAAACTAGGAGTAAAAGAGATGCGGCGGCCACTGAGCAGCTGCTTAAATTTTCCGCTGGTCTCTAAGGGCGGTATTTTTGCTGCTGACTTTGGCTATGCTTTTCTGTGCTACATAATCCCTACAAACATACCAGATGAAAGCAATTACATTCCCCGCCCTTAAGAGGCGACACGCGAGCCCTAAGCGGCCAAATTTCCCCGCACGCTCGTTTTCGCTAAGGAGGCCCTGAAGACAAAAAGCCCCGGATCCGAAACCCTTTTAGGCAAAGGGGCGGATCAGACAGTTTCACACAACGCTTATTTCCACAGTAGAACCGGGGTAGCAGTTTGGCGGCAGGAGACTAATGGAAGCTTCTTCCCGACGATTTAACTCTACAGCTAAAACCCCTTAGTTGACATTTATGGCTCGCTATTGTTCCCCTTCTGGTTGGGTACCACGCGCTAAGGATAAAACAAGCTGTGGGTATCGATCGTTGGCGCCTCTCTTATTCCGCTGAAATCAAACGACATACCGAGAATGGATGGCGGCTCTAAATTCCAGCTAGCCGCCAGGCAGAAGCGAAAAGGACGAGTGAGCTTCCAGACAACATGAGGTCCTTGCACAATTGGAGGAATGCTGTTTTTTCTTTTGATGTAAAGCGTTTTCCCTCTTTAATTTCGAATAATGCCGGTTATGTTACGAAACTAAATGTATATAAAAAATAAAATTTAGTTTTCCAGGCAGGAAAGAATAAGGGCTAGTTAAGACAATTTAAAAGTCACAGAGAAGACTTGGTAAGTTGTTAAAGTAGGCAGGGAGGTCACGATTACTATGAAAGTGGAGTATAAGTGAGGAATACAATATGGCGCTAATGGTGGTCGTACTTGTTGTTGTGATAAGGAACATGGGTATAAGTTGGCGAGAAGTAAAAATTACGTAAAACCATTTGTAGAACTTATACTGGCTTATCTGACGCTACACATCGGTTATAGTGTGCGCGTGGTCATTACAACATACAAGAGCTCACGCGGTCGCACGGGAGTTACGCCCGAAACCTCTTTGCGGCTTGAGAAAACACCTACGAAACACGAGAGCGATTTAAAAGTCGCAACACTCTTTAAGACACTGTACCTCAAGCCACTCAGCAAGAAAATGGTCAATTCTGAGATCTGGCGAAGCACTGTCTATCCCAAATACGAACAACAGAAAATTCCTGGCTCGCCAAACTCTACCAACATCATACAGGATCTTTGCATGGCATGCCATGTAGGCAGTGAATTCGATTTATCCTATCGACACACAATCCTAATCACAAAGCGATCCCACATTAGCGCAAGAGAACGTGTTCCCGGCTTTCCCCTACGCGCCCTTTTTCCCCATAGGACGAATGGATAGCTGCATGACCCCACCAGCATCGCCATCCCGGCGAAAATTGTTAATAAGAACCTTTTACGTGCAACAAACCTGTAAACACTTAAGAGCGGCTTTGGTTTCTCCAACACAAAATTTCGGCGCAGAAAATGACACGAAGCACTGCACTTTGTTCTAATTTATTTGTGCTGTTCAATCATACAACGCCATGCCTGAGTGCAGTGAACAATTTTGGCTTAGCATTGGTGTGCAAAATAGGTATTGTCAGCTTTGAAGATATTTTCAGTGCTGCACGTCGTATCCAACCATATTTGTTAGTATCATGTCTTGTTGATCAAAGTCTAGACAAGGTTTTACACTTGCCTGTACTTCTGAGTTTTCAGGGTATGACTGGACTGTGTTCATGCTTGCTATTTCTAAATTTTAAATAGTCATTCTATGCGCGCAGGTGCTTTGAAGAAACTATTGACTGGCACATAAAGAATTAGCCTCAGGAAACTTGGGACATCTCATCGGCTTTTGTTTTATAAAGTTGCGCTAGAACGCATGTGGAGGTAGGAAAACAAACTACTGACAAAGGGCGATTTGTCTGCCCTATTGAAGAAACATGAGCTGTTGTACTTTGTTTTCTTTCTGTCTACGTTCCCAATGACAGGTTTGTTGCTGAAGGAATGCCTATTGAGCTGTTAAATCTCTACAATAAAAAACTGTGTTTAGTTGCTTTGTGTCTTTATTTTGCGTGGCCTGATTTTTTTCGCAGCCGTTTTCATGCTTTGGAGATTTGTCATCGCTAACAATTTGCCAATAAACGAGGGGCGAAGATTCATCATTATCGTTAGTTGGTGTAACTAGTAGGATATGTCCGTGTAATACTCAATCTTGCATTAAAAGTTTAATGGTTGTGTCCCAAGAGCGTTGGTAGAACGGTACATTTTACTGCATAGTTGAAGAAAAGAGGGAGGCGGTGTTCACATATATTTTTTTTTGCTGTCCCTCCAGGAGGCACAGGTAAAGATAGGCCACCGTTGTCCTATAGCCAAAGCAAAAGCCACCTTGAACATATTATGTTCAAGGGCTGAGATTCAGCACTAGTGCGTTCTTTAAGAGGTTTGTCTGGAACGCCAAATAGCCGTGGCCGCTACAGGTTTATTCCAGCAGTTTTAGACATGTCGTAACGTTGTGCCATGCGTACATTTGTTTGTCAAGCTAACCAAGCAATTGACAGTACGTGCTTGATCGTTTTTTTCTTTATACGTTTAGAAAGCGTGAAAATCACGCAGTATTATATAATGATTTCGTAAAAAGGTACTGCATGTCCGGAAAAACTTACTTAGTGAGGTAAAAAGGGACGTCTCATTGAGTTACCTGTTTGAAATGCCATAAACCTTGAAAAAAAACAGGCTTTATCCCTTCGGAAACGAAAAAAATGTGCTTACTAGCCGAAGATCGTGGTGATAATGGTCGAAACTTCTCACAAGAAAACAAGACCTGATCGAAAATCGGCTTTCGATCGGGTAATCCAAACAAATGATTTCGGTGCTGGTATTGTATTTAGTCGCGGCCAATTGTTTGGCTTGGAAGAATCAGTGGCAGAATAACTGATGCAAGCAGTGAAACATAATATTTTCTAAACCACTTTCAAATATTTCTATAGGTTCAAATTAAGGAAATTTTTTTTTGTAAGGAAGCATAACTCGGAAGCATTGAAATAGGACAATCGTACGTCCAAGTTGCTTAAAAGTACGCAGAATTGCCACTGCCACATGAGTCTAGTGGCTTGCATGAAATTCGCATGCATTTTATTTCTATGCTTCTACGTTCTTCGATTTATTTGTAATTACCAAGAATTAAATTCAAATTCTCTGTTTTTTTTAAATGAGTCATGATTTTTAAAGAAACCTAAACATCAACATAGTTACTGGAAAGTTCTTGGAAATTTGTTCTTACGAATGCCTAAAATGTGCCTTCAATATGAAACTTACTCCTATTTAGTTGGGCAGTTTCGTCAACGTAATAAAAAATACTCGCTAATACCCATCGGCTTGAATATTTCTCGACGAATTACTCGAATGGGCAGCTTCACATAAAATAACTTGAAGCTTCTTTACAATATGCAAAGAAACACTGTATTTCTTCGGCATAAACATATTCTACCAATATTTGGCTAATATGGTTACGTTTATCATTGCACAGAGCTTGCTCGGTGCAACCAGCGGCAGCCTGCAAACGCCGGCTCAAACTGCCTAGCGTGTAGATCGTACTTTTCAGCCATCGTGGAGGGCTTCACCCACGCCGCGTGTATTGTCCGTAGCTTAAGAAAGCCCTCCAGCGCCGAAGAAGACCCACCCCCAGCCCATCTGTTTCGGCACACTACAATGAACTCCTGTGCGCGTCTTAGCTGCTTCCCAGTCGGTGGGAAACGTTCTGTGCATGCATACCGTGACTTGGCTGCAAGTGGGGCGTTTTGAAGCGAAAACTTTCTTCGTTTGACCAGTGGCGCCCTGTCAAAAAACTAATGCATTTCGCCATAGACTGGTTGGTGGACAAAAAGCAGTGACAATATATCTAAACACACGAGGCATGCCTCAAACCGAGCTCCTATTGGGCAAATAGGTTAATTTAAAATCGCAAAGAGGAACGGTTCCGGTTCGAATAATACACGAATTGATCACGAGAAATGAGTGCAACACTACACCTTTATCTCATAAACCACGCATGGGTGTACATTTAGATCGTTAGTAAATACGTTTACTTAGTGCCCGATGAATATACGCATGTATTTGTTCTTCGTTTACGATTCCGCTCTTTTAAAGTTTTACTATCAATTGACCACAGCTTCAGCGAAGGTTGGGCGCACTTTTAGCTTTCACGCTTTTCCTAACTTTCTTTGGGCAGGGATGGCCATTCTCTCCCTCAGCCACTTGCCAAGTTTTTCTGCTTCCGCCCTTGTGTATTTGCGACTTTTGCCATACTATCAACATAAAGTGCCGCAAATCCTGCTAGAAAAAGTGGTCGACATAAAAAAATGGCCTTCCATGCTTAATGCACAAACTGCTTTCACTTTGGAAAAACTGGAGTGGCGTCACTGACACTGCAAAGTTGGGTAAAAAAGCTGGTAGGCAAAACTGACATGGATGCCGTGCATATCGTGAAGACATCCAGGTATCAAGGAAAGATAAATCTGGACCTACTTAGGCCTCAATCGCCAAACCACGTCAAATATCTCTTATTATCGCTTAGTGCCACTGTGTTGCTGCATTATATGTTACTGCCACTGAAAGGGACCATCAGATATATTGATTTAAAACCCATAGACGTGATGCGTTATGAACTCCTGCACTCGCGTTTCATAAATCACTGCATAGCTTTGTATCTTATACTAATGTTGAATTTCAATGGCAGTTCCCGTGCTTTTTCGGAGCAAACTTTTTGCTCTATGTTGAGTATACACGTTCCAAATTCAGATCGGGAGCAACCAGGTGCCGTTCCAATGACATATCGAGAGTGCCATTGCTGCCGACATCGCTCCGTGGAGCAAGAAAAGTTGGTGCCCCAAAATCGACGGAGACCGCCCGAAATCCCGGGAGCCTTGTCTTCTCACGTGACGTCATCGCCGGCTGCGTCCGCCCAACTCAATTTTGCGAATCGCCATGGCGCCCACTCCGATAGATGCGCGCAACGGCCGAAGTCACAACGGGGATATAAAGGCTACACACCGTGTTTCGTTTATGTTTGCTACTTAAGGATGAGATTGCGACAACTGAAACGCAGAATCAACTAAAACGACTGAGTGGACATGGTGTATAGCCGCGCATTCGGTGTTTCCCTCTTTTCTTTTTTTTGGCTGAATGCGAAAAGGCCCATAAAAAATTAGTCATGGTCGCCGCTGAACGCCCTCGAGGCTAATAAATTTCCTTCATCTACAAAAAAGCCGAAGGAGGAGTGAAGTTAACACCCTCAAAAAGAAAACGCTTGTCGAAGGCGGACGTAAAGGCTGCCGGGAAATTTCTGTTCCCGTCATGCTTCGGCATTTGCTCCGGCGGGATGGAAGAAACTAAGGAAGACATGATTTCGTCCTTTGGTATAGAGTATTGGTGGTGGAAGACACCCAGAGAGATACCGCAACCTCCAGGGCTCGGGAGGTGGTCAGGACCACGGTGTAAGATATATTATTTGGTGAGGACACAGCTTACAAAACGACGTGTGCTCTTCGTTTTGATAAAGTCGCCAAACTGGCGCCGCTGAGACCACTGATAGCAGCGCCTTCCAGCGGCAGAGAAAAGAAGCTGCCCGAGCGCCCACCACTCGGAGGTGTTCGGTCGCTTCGGCTCTTTGTCGGGCCTTCTCGGCAGCTTCCGTAACCGCTCCTCTGCTCGATTTCTGCTCGCCGCAGCTTGGCCACGGGGCGGCCTCTCTCGCATCCACCATGGTCCCACGTAATTCGCGTCAGCAGCGCCAAATCCTCCCCTAGTAGTACGTGGCCTCTGAGAAACGTTGCATTAACGCCATGGCAACGAGTGGCGAGGGGGAAAGGGGGTTTGCTGACGTCGCGGGGGTTGCTGACGTTGTAAAGAATGTTGGGCCGGGCCGCATAGAAAGTCACGAGACTTGACTACTGCGTTCTCGCACACGCACACACAACATTATATTAGCTGGACAATAGAGAAAGCCGAAACAGACGCTGCAGCACACCAGCGAACTAGATGCGGGAAGATTCAAGTGCGGGAGACAGTACACGAAGTCATGAAGAAAGTCACGCGCTCACAGACGCCGATCGCGCGACGAGACGATCGCTGATGCGACGACGCGGAGACGTACTTCTCTGGATGGCGACGGGGCAGACTAGTGAAGTCGATGAGGAGTTGCCCTCTCGCTGGCAGGGACGTGACGGTGGCCGATGGCTAGCGGCGGGACGGAAGTGCTTAGGCCTGCGCCATGGCGAGGCCTCGCTGCCCGCGCTCCATGCCACCGGAACACCGCTCACGCTGACTGGCGCAACACCTTCTTGTGGTCTCGTCGGCCGTTGTCTCGTTGACAGCCCGGGCGGTGGCTCAGACGGGAGAGCCGGCGGCGGTCCTCGGGCCTACACCGCGAGGGTGGCCGTCTTGCTGCCTCCGAAACGAACAGCTTCCGACGTCCTTCTTCCTCTTCCCTGCCTCCTCGATGCTGCTTTCCCTAGCGCGCACGTTACGCCACCGGTACCGGCGGATTGGCCCCCACTCTGCACGACCCCTTCACTACAGACGTCATTTTCCCCGTGGGAGTCAGGCCAGGCCACCGCGCCCCGGCCCCTGAAACCGACGCTCGCCCAACTTTCGCGACTGCTGCCGGTCGCTGCCTCATGGCCGGCGCGGCAATGGCACCAGGCGCGAAAGAATGGACGAGCGGCGGCGATGACTCGAAATGGCCGTCGCCCGTCGTTTGTTATGTGTGCACAGAGGAAAACATGTAGGTAATAGTATGTTTTCTGGTGTCGAATTGTTGTCTTTGTGGCGATAGTAATTGGACTGTTACACAAACATTCTTTTCGCTTTGCGTTTATTCAAAATTCATATGAGGACGTCTTTGATTCGAAGTCATGAAAACACATGTACTACACTCATATATTGCACATACATTTTATGTACACAGTATTGGACTAAGCAAAAACTATGACATGCAAATTTAGGCACCATATTGTACAATAGGAAAAAAACCGTGCTACATACACATTTACAATAACACGGTTAGGCTGGCTAGTTGGTATTCTGAATTCATGGCTGTAACTTTTGCGCAACTTTAGACGAAGACAGATATAGGTCTTCGTGTCCCTTTTTGTATCTTTCTCCGTCTAAAGTTGCGCTAAAGTTACAGCCATGAATACACATTTAGCTACACAATACTTGATTACGAAAGAACTTCGAAAGTTGCAGTCCTTACACAGATTTGTTTTTTTTCGCGCACATCTCGGCGGGAGAAGAAAAGAACTTGAAAGTTCCACTCAATGTATACTTATTTCTTGGGCTCACCCTCGAGACAGGAATGTTCTTTAGACATTAAAAAAATTCGTTCCAGTTCAGAGACACAATAATTGGGAACCTATATGTTAAATGAAAGCACGCACACTTATGCTTCAAGCCCTGCCTTTCGGGCGAGTTAACGCAAACTCCGAAAGAAAGCGTTGACCCGCCCACCAACCTGCATACACTTCCGAGAAATCATGTCCACACCAACAAAATGCAGCCATCAAAAACTGGAGCGACAGAATGACCGCACTGTAGACACTCATTGCTGGATTATATCTACGTACAAAAACAATGCGCAACCACGTGCACCGCGTAGAACACAGAACAGAAATCGAATACACCCGTCTTTTCTTCTAATGACGCGTGAATTAACAGACTCCTTACCGGGGGTGGGAGGGAAGGCGGGGGGGGGGGGAGGGGGGAAAAGAAGACACACAGAAAAAAATCTTTCCGGTGTTGTAAGCCGCAGATATCGGCCAGGATGTTACAAGCTACCAACTAGCTCATGTCTGGGCAGCGCCTCTTATCTCATCCTGTCCGATACAACATGACCATTCTAACTTCAGAACTATGGAACACCAAACCCACTCGCGATAAGATGACAAGACGCGGGCGCGCAGTTTTGATTGAACAGCAAAGCCGGCAATGCTACTTGGTTTTATTTATTTATTTATTTTTAATGAGCGAAACGCATGCAATGGCGGCTGCAGACAACGCATGTATTTCGGTATGGCCTTCCACTGCTTCATGTGAAAATCGACTTGCATTGAACACCGCGGTGTCACGTCAGATTTTTCGGAGCACTGAAGCAACGCTTGGCAGTAGTTTCGCCGCAAATATACGTTATGGAACAAGACGGCGGAGGAAAAAATGCTTAGGGCGCAGCACCTCTACGCCTCCAATCGCTGTGGTAGTAGGTACGCCGTGAAAGGCAAGAAGTGCGTACAGTTGAGCTTGGCTTCTTTGTGAGCAGGTCGTCGTGATGACATTGGATGGATTGAGGAGAGTCACCGGAGGAAGCGTCCAATGAAGTCGCAAACCGTCCTCGACTTGGGGCCCAAACCTAGACTCATACCTGCTGCACGAAACAACAAAAAATACCTTGATAAGTATACTGAATCGACGTTCCAGCAGTTACTAAGGCAATCAAAAACGGCAATGCCACCACAAATTGATCTTGCCCGCAAGAGTGTGCGTGCCAAAGATGCGTTTACTTCTACTAAAACTTTGCGTACCTGCACAGCTGGGATATATTTGCACATTACTTTCCACTCACGAGTGACATGTCTTATTAACGTCACGTTACATGCGCGAAATATTTTGAAAACAGAAGAGTGCCATCGGTCGGCTTTTAAGGAATTCACTATAACTTGTACAAAGCTAATTTGCTTACCTGTCGTCTTTGGAGAAGGCGAGAAACTTGGCCGAACTGTACCGCCCTGTGTTGCTGCACCACAGAGCTGCGCAGGAGTGGTAACGCTCCTTCCTACGCTGCCCCATATTTAGAATAGATTCGAACGTATTTTATAATGCAGCGAAACTTTCAGCCCGTGGAGGCGTTTAGGCAACTAGCGCAACCCGACGCACGCCTGCTCGCTCACGTTACGTACCGGCTTGCCGTGCGTGCCGAGAGAAAGAAAAAAAAATATTGGCGCCAGTGAGCTGTTGCGCATGCGTGAGGAGGCGCGGAAGCGTTGACGGTGTGGAAAGAAAGAAACGCTGAGGGAAAGGGAAGGGCCACGCCGCAGCACCGTGCCGCTAGGATCGCCACAATTTCGGAAACCGAAACTAGCCAAAGTCGCCGACCAGTGGCTTGGCTGGTTCCGCCGGCCTGGGGTGCAGACGATAGTTTGAAGAAAGCCGTGCGAAAGCCTTAGCGCTCGCCCCAGTGTTTCAACGTGTTCTAAGCATGTGTTTTTGATTCGATAACAATCAAAAGAAGGTATAAAACACTAAACCGAAGGGAATGTGTGCCGCGGCAGCCGTTGAGCGCTCACACAAATGAGATTTTATGCTGCGCTTTTTATGCTTGCGCAAAGAAAAAATCGGGTGCAAATGTTTTATGGAGTACGTACTGCAACGAAGGCAAGAAAACGTAACCGTAATTAACGTTACCTGCGATCCTAAACGAATGAATGCGTGCTCTGCAGCCATCCCCAGCAGAAAATGATGCTACTTGCGGTCAGCATTTTTCTGAGAGTGCGGTTGCGCGAAAGGGTTCTTTTTGGTGCTTTGAGGGGATGTACTACTGAATATCGAAGAGGTGCGCGCTCGCAAACGATGCAGTGCCGTCGACTTTACCGTTAGCAAACAGCCCCCCTCCCCCCCACCCCCCAAGCTATTCCGTACAAGCAGCGGCAAAAAATTGCGCCCACCTCCCCGCGAGGGGAACCCTGTGTAGATGCGACGCATCGTGGGGTTCGCTTGGTGTTTCCGTTAGATTGATTCTGAAATCGCGTGAAACGTGTCCGGAACGCGTATGATTATTATGTTTTATTTTTATTATTATGTTTTATTGGCCAATCTTGGTAAATCTCTCTAAGTGGTATGCTTAGGGCTTCGCTGTCGCAACGACCTTTCCTCCATCATTGTTGCTGTAAGTGGGAGCTTCTTTTCTTTTATTTCAAGTGTTAATCATTCCCCCATCACGCGTTGTATCAGTAGCTTCTTGACGTAGTTTGAATGAGTCAAGGATATAAGGCGCGTTCGTAACATTTGATTCTGTCTCGGTTTTGTGGTGCAGCGGGAAGAGCACCATGTACCTCGCGTTCCGCCAACAGGGTAGTGGGATAGAAACCGGGAGCCGTTAACTATTATTTTTTTTATAGTGTAGAGGGAGGGGTGTGGACGAGGGAGGGGCATCGGAGAGGAGAGGGGGTGAGCGGCGGAGAGCGCAGCTCGCGCGGCGAGGAGAATGGGGGAGGGGCGGATGACACCAACGCCGACGCTGCATGGACAAGGCGAGTGAATGAGATGCAGTTGCATCTAAAAGAAAGCTTCCGCTGCCGGAACAACGCCCCGACATACAAGGAAAGTAGGCAGTTTGTGAAATGGATTAAAATGGCGGCAAGTACGCTGATTTTTCTTCTTAGTAAATGACGTTGCACAACTGGGGTAAGTCCATGCACGAAGCAGCGGAGACGAATCGATGTTGTCAAACTCACTGCCGGTGTCCGATGTTCTGAGGAGCTGCGTGCGCGTCTTAATGAAGTTAGGACGCCCGGAATCTTGCAGCTGTTTAAACAATACAAAAAATTACGCGTTAAGATCGTGTTGTGTGAGCTCACCCGGTCAGCAGGCACGCATTCCGCTGGTGCCTGCAAACCACCTGGCTTCGGACAGTCGTTGTTCAAGTCACTTGAAGCCTCGGTCGCTTCGAAGCTTAGTTAAGAGTTCTGCCACCAGATGTACTTTCAATAAAAGGTTCACTCGTGGCGCCATGGCACCACCAACTCTATTTGACAGACTTTTGGGCTGCTGTGTCCACACCTAAAAGTATATTTTACACCGTGGTCAGGACTTAGCCCGACTCCCTCGGATCGCGAAACATCGGCCCCCAGAGGTGACGGGAGGGAGCGGGCGGTATGGGTCTGCAAAGCATTCGGAGAGGGTACAGTACTGAGTGTCGAGTTTCCCGCAAGCTGAACAGGTAGGGGCAGCGAAGAGGTATGAATGACGGAAGCGCATGCGTTCCAAGGCCAGTTTTGGAACACCGGCTATGCAAGGGAGGAGCGTACTCTGCAGCGGAGCTCGGCGGCCCCTCCTCAACTGCCATTGGAATTCAACATATTTTTGTATCGTCAGCTAGTCTGGCCGAGGTTGGGCTGTTTCACGTGGAACCTGAATGGCAGTGTTGCGCAAGCGCGAGGACCATTGGATTAAATTGGATTGGATTGAGATTGGATTAAACTAGATTGCATTGCATTGGATTGTAAATCCAATCGTATACAACGTGGAACGTTATAATGGTTATTTGCAATCATCTACCGAACCTGACAACACAATTGTTTTGTGAAGCATGACAATAGGCCAGGAATGCAGTAGTACACCATTTTCGTATCAGAAACTGGCAGAAGCCTTGTCAGAAAATATGGAAGCTCGTCTTTAACCCGCATCAACAGTTTTGCCAGCTTTATTTGTCTTGGCTCCAAATAACCATGGTGTTTCACAAATACAAAATTTTTCTGAATTTTTCTGGGTTTAGTGTCTCAAGGTAACAACATGTTTCCGATGGTACACTTGGATATCTGTTGTACTACCCAGCACGCTGGTTCAGCAGTTAATGTGTGGTTTCGCCGTGCTTAAAAACGAGTGAAACGAGTCTTCGTTCTCGAGTGCGGCGGCCGCTCTTCAGATGGAAGCAAAAACGAGCAAAAACACCAGTGTGCGCAATTTACGGCGCACCTTAAAGATCTTCAGCCGGTCAAATTTATTGTGGAGCCCTTCACTACTGCACGCCTTGGATCGGCGCGTTAAATACCCTAAGTTTGAACTCGGCTATTATAAGTATTTGTAGCCGATGAAAACACTTTCTTGGTTTTTTAAACACCCTCACCAGCTATTAGATACAGGGACTGGAATGGAATATAGCATCCATGCCCATTTGTTCCCCGTTTTACTGTGAGCAATATATGTCTAATCCCCCATGTTTTCGTTTAGGTGAAGCCAATTATTAGCGCTGCTCCCAAGCACCTCCTCGCGACCGCTGACTCCTCCTTCAAAACTGCTATTCCCCTCGCCACCGCGGATGCCTCTTTCAGAAGTTCCGCATTTGGTGGACAACGGCGGCACCGCCATTATCACATGTTTGCGGAGAATCAGCCGAAGCGTGGGTATAAACGACCGAAAGCTGCCGGTGCAGAGCATGTAGGCGCCGCCGTTGCTCCTCAAATTCTATATCGCTGACCAACTAGAATCTCGCCCGGTTGAAGAACAACTTTTCCTGTTTTAACGCCGGTGTGAGCCCGTAATGTTTCTTCAGCTTGGAAGACGTTCCGAGAGACGTTATCCCCGTTTTATTTTACGCCTCAGTATGCGCCCGACCCCGCTTCCAGGCTGATGCGTCCACGTGTGGGGGCGTAAAAGGGCGGTGTGCACGCACATCTGGCTTCATGCCGCTACCGGTAACATGACCGTTGTGCTGATGGGAGATTTAAAAGTGAAAGACTCATGGATCAATGCGCCCTATTCGCTGGCGTCCGTAATCGAGCATTTTGGCTCTAAGCTGGCACGTACACAGACCGTAACATGCTTATAACGAGAGAGGAAAACGGAGAGCCACATTTTTGTCAGCTAGGATAAAGTTCGATGCCTTCCAGATTTTAACACCCTATGGGCCGAACGCATGTGGTTTGCTTGGAGGAGGAATAGCGGAAATTGGAGAACCGTCGGCCTGAACAGAAGCGCGAAATCACGCGTAACGGAAGCGCGAAATATAATAGTACTTCAGTTGCTCTGCGCAAGCTCTTTTAACTTCGCAGATGCCTTCGGTTGGCCTCTCACTCAACCAAGCTTTTAGCCTATACTACTTACGTAAGACCAGTATTAGAATATGCTAACACAGTATGGTCTCCTTATACAGTCACTAACATTCAAAAGCTAGAAAATGTACAGAGGAAGGCAGCAAGATTCACCTGCAACAAATATAACTGCACTGATTCTGCTACAAATATGTTAGCAAGCTTTGGCCTCCAAACACTTGGGATTAGAGCAAAACAAGCGCGCCTTAAATTTATTTTCAGCTACTTCACAACCATTATAAAATTGACCCATCATTGTACATCCGTCCAACTGAGTCCCGCGTTACCAGGCACAAACAATAACACACACTGAAAGAGTACTGCTACCGCAATAACACGTTCAAGCACTCATTTTTTCCACTTGTCATAAGGGAATGGAACTGTTTAGATTCCTCATCTACTAATGCGAAATCGTTATCTGACTTTGCACCAAAATTAGAAAATATGTTTTGTTAAGCTGTAGCACTCGCATCCCCAGACGAATTGCGCCACCAGTGAAAGAGTATTAGGGGAGTATATAAATGTTAACTGGAGTGTTCGCAAGTTTGCTATTATTTGCCTGTGTACCAATGCGTTTCATGCACAATTTCTCTTCTTTTTGCTGTTGGTATCTTTGTCTTGTCAGAAGTTAAAAAGCGTGACTTGACTATGCTTTTTGTTTGTTATAAGTGCGTACATGTTGTAAGTTTTCCAGTGTGTTCTTGAAGAATTTCAGCTCCGTATTCTTCCTATCTATAAGTAACAGTAAACTAATTTGTATATTTTTCGTTCTTATACTTTGTGATGACTGCAATTTCACTGCATTCCTGTTTCTGTTTTCTGCACTGATATTTATTGATCTACCACATCCATGCACAATCTGTCTGCCCACCTGCTATGGTCTCGGAATGAGACTGGCAGTATTGAAAATAAATACATAAATAAATAAAATTAGGCAAAGCCGGAGCCTACTCCATTGCCGCGTCATGTTCCAGCTCGTCGAGTTACTGCGCATCCCTCCCGAATGAAGAGCAACTAGCCCTCTTGGAACACCGACACAAGCCAAAATTACTTAATCAGCGTAAAGAGCGTTCACAGCGACATTATTCACGCTGTGTTTCAGTTCTAAGCACGTGCATAAAACCTTTTGCCGGTTTATGCGTCGAAGGGTTGGGAGTAAAGGGAGGGGTGGGGGTGTGAACGCGCAGGTATAGGTTTCATGCCCTTTCTCATGGAATGTCCGTTGTCCTCGCGGGAATTTAAGCGTGGCTGTTAGACGGCCCTATTTTTACCTATCCGGTGTGGTCGAGCGCATTGTGTTGGTGTGTCACACAAACGATGCGGGAGGAAAAAAGACAGCTCTATGTTTGCTATAATCAAGCTCAGTCATCCCAAGTTTCATTCAGTCACTAGGCTAGAAAGTATGCTCCATTTCAAAGTACAAACGTCTTTTGTTTCGTGCACACCATGGACTGCGTCCAGATTCTCAGGTCATCTTTCTCCACAGAGTGGAAAAGCACTAATTTTTTGCTGAACATCTAGGCCAACCATTTTTAACTCGGCATAGAGAGAGAGAAGGGAAGCTTCGTAGTGGTTGTGCACAAAATATGGAAAATATATATTTAGTAGAACATTTATCTCATCCGGGTAAGTAGGGCTAAATTTTCGTTAACTGGTAACGTTATCATTCTATCTGATAGAATCTATCTGATACTTACACACCCGCTTCAAAGAACAAAAGCGCGTTGTAAAGGAAATAATGAAACTGCTTCACTTAAAGTGATTCATTTCCCTACCATGCGCATTCAGGGACATGTATAATCACACCCTTTTTCCAGCAAAACAGGTGGAATGCGAGCAACTTGACCTCTTAACTAAATGAGGTGTCAATGCGGTCTTTGGTGACTGATTGGTAGAACCAGAAATCGAAACAGATCATGTTGTCTAGCGTTGACATTTAAAAATAACCAGTAGTGCCAGTAGCGAACTGAGAATTGCCGCTAAAACTGCACAGTATGCAGACATCTTCTCTTTTCCAGTTTCTTGTCGACTACAATCTAAAATTATTCCCCTAAACATTATTGACATGGCTAAATGTTCCCTACTGGTGGTTGATTGTTATTTAACCTATTTTATATAGCTTTGCCATTATTGCCCTTACCTGCACTTTGTGTCTCATTTCTTTTCTACAAAGTGCTGCCCTGTGGACCTCACATGGGGAAAAAAGCAAGGCAAAACATTCATGGGTTTTATCTGGTATCCATTCGTATTTTAAGTAGGATGCGCTTTGGTAACATTACAACAGTTCACTATAATACATTTTTAGATATGGCTATACTGTGCTGCCGATCCGGTTCACATGGTCGATAAGGTGATACCACCATGGTACACCGTTTATGAAATTAAGCACTTTACCCAAAACACACCGTCACATGTCAAAACATTTTAGCGGAATAAGCAGCAACCCTTGCACCGATGTCTGAAAACTGTTTCTATCCTCCCGATTCCACCGTCATAAACTTGATATGTTTTTTTTGAAGCGCCGTTATTTCTTTAAACTGTTGGAACGCGATTCTCGCCATAGTAGCGCCAGTAAACAAAGCGCGCCCCATACAACAACAGAACGTTTCCTATCGGCCGTTTTCTCAAAGATAATTTTCTATTACGCGTGCATGCGCTCTTGGCCACGCACATTAAAGTGCCGCTTCACGTCGTGAGTGCACGAACAACGGCTGCACTGGGACATATGGCAGTTCATAAGTTCCTGCGCACCGGCGGTCTACTAAACCATCCACTTCGCGTGAACGTTTTAGGACTTGTGGCTGTACAATGTCGTCTGCTGGGGTTTTTTGTGGAGGTAGAACTAGTCTTGGAACAGGGAATTCGCTGTCGGTGTCAATGTGTGCTGTTTTTAGGCTACGCAGTTGAACCACGTCACCACGGTCACCCGTGCCGATCGCAATGTGCTTGCCGCCACGTTTTAACACCTTAAAGGGCCGGTCATGCGGAGGCCGGAGTGGGCGCTGTAGTACTTCGTGCCTGACGAACACGTGAGAGCAAGAGAGATCACGGCTCAGGTGGATGGACCGTGCTCCTGGCGGGCGCCGAGGCTCAGCTCAAAGCTTGCTCTGAATGTGCCGTAGTTGCAGGGCGTTGTCCGTGTTTGCATGAATGCACGCGTCTTTATTGTCAATGAAAAACTCCCCTGGCGGGTGAAGCGGTGTTTTGTACACCATTTGAACCCAGTAGCATCCAATATCTGCTTTCGCGGCAGTCCCAATCCCAAGCAGAACATAAGGCAGTGCCCTCACCCAACTTTGTCTCGCAGTTACCGTCAGGGTAATCTTCAGCTGCCGATGGAACTTGTTCACCATACCGTTGAAAATGAATTGTTAGGCCGTTGTTCTGATGCAGGAAGTACTCATGAGCCACGTGACGCTTCCGAATAGTGCAGCCTCGAATTGCCTTCTGCGATCCGGGCTACCCAGTGGTAAATAAAATAGCGGACAACGGGGTCAGCAATCATGTCTGGAATATTCCGGACATCTCGTGGAGTGATCGATGCATGTTGGCGAATAGCTTTGCCTTTGACAAGAGGGTAATGCCCCACATTACCCACATTCACTTAGGCAAATTTAGATTCTTGAAGGGGAAGGATCCTAACGGCGTCACAGTGTGGTGCTGGCATGCGAAATACTCCCACGTCCAGCATCAGACGTCCTGGTTTATTGCTGGCCACACAAACCTTGTTGCGCGCAACAGTTGAGTGGTTCAATTCCCGGATGCGACTGTTTGTGCAGCGAGTCAAAATGTTGCGGCGGAGGTTCGAGGGCACGAATGGCTGGCCTTCCCTTTGGACATGTCACAGCATAAGGAAGCTGTGGGTTCAGTCAAACATTGCAGCTTCAATGCGCTGGTTGAAGGCTATTCAACTCAGTGTCACTGTGCTTAGCCGTCGTTAGTGTGGTGAAGTCAACGTCCTTCTCAGACTGTAGGAAGCAGACTCGGTAGGGTGCGGTGGCCTCCTACATTTTATTGAAGAGAGCTTAGGTCCGGCCAGGAGTGGGAGCGGGGCAGACATGCGGCCGCCCAGGCACTCGTTGGTGTTCCATCTCCTTCGCATGGCTGCTGACGCAACCGGGCAAGCACCGCTGATGATGATGGTGGGATGATGCAGATGATAATGGCGCTGCTAGAAGATGAGGTACACGCCACTACATTGCTCCCCACCTAGCGCAAAGCGCGGTATGAAAATTGCATGTGTACAGTTATGTACAAAAGACTATGTACATGGATAAACAACCCAGGCAGTTATGCAGGTTTGTCCGCGTGCAGTCCTTAGGCTGTCGTTTTCGGTCACAAAAGATCCTCCGGTGATGAGTGGACCTCCGGTAGCCTTGGCTGAGAGTGGAGAGTAGGACATGCTGCCGGAGGGTGAAACAGTGTCGAAGTAAAAGTAACGTGAGCTGCGGCTGCTGCGCGGACGACAAGCCGAAGTTTGCAGAACCGGCGCTCTACGCGCCGCCCTTTGTGACGAATGTCCGCTTGTGCTCGGCTGCTAGTACGAGCAGGTTTATAGCCTTGACGGCAACGTTTTGAGCACTGGTTCGGGTACAGCCTCGTGGCGTGTGTTCGAGGTGCCCAAGACCCGGAATGGCGATGATGGGCCCAAAACAGCTCTCGCCGTTGACAGCGCGTGTATGAACGGTGCTGGGCAGGAAGGCGCTGATGGCTCGTTGGAGCGCGCCTCAGGAGTGCTCGTGATGCAGCTTGTTTTGGCGACAGGTGCTTAGGGCGATGTCGATGCCGCCTGGCGGAAGCACGCTGAACTGGTGGCGACATCGAGCCGTTACGCACCTGGGAGCGTGCTGCGGGAGCATTGGGCTTTGTGAGCGCTTAATGGTCGTGGACGCGAGAAAGCTCTTGCAACGCATGCAGCGGCGCTGTAGTCGTATATGCCTTGTCAACGGGCTCTTCAGCAAGGATTTGGGTGTGTTGTTTTAAAGGTTGGGAAGCCGGAACATTGTCGGCATGGTTAGAGGCTTCACTCCCTTTAGATTTGGGTTTAGGCGTTGACGGCGGCACTATGAGAGACGTCCGTTCGTCTGGGTTGGCTTTGGATGTGACGACGTACGTCTCGCGTGAGTCATGCTGTGACTGCAGTGGAGCAGGGAAGTCTGTCAACTTAGCGGGGCATTTGACGAGCGATGGTGGCGTAGCGGGCGATGAGGTTGGAACAGAATTCGTGGTAACACCGGAAAATAGCTCACCAGAGCCCTCGCATGAGGCGGTAGAAGGGGCTGAGGCGGGCTGTGACTGGTGGGTTTCCGTGACGTCGTCTGCTACAAGTGTCATCGGTGGCGTCGGTGTAGGGGTGGCTGCCGCGCTGGAGGTTGCGTCTGGGTGGCCCATAATAGTGGCCGCGGACGAAGGCGATGGCGAAGAGGGTACAATGGGCGGCGGCGGTGTGTGCGGAGAGCGTGCGTGTACCTCCTCTGGTGCGGGCCAAAACAGGTCGTTCGTGAGGCCGTAGTGCGCGAGCACGGCAGCGCGAAGGTCATCGTAGGGGGTGGCGCTGGGCGGTGGGAGGACGAGGTCACAGCGGAGCTCTACCGGAAGCGTCTCCCAGAGGATGGAGGGCTTCAGAGGCTGTACACTGACGTGGTTGAGCCAGATGGTAGCCTCCAACTTGAAGAACCATCCTCTGACGTGGCGTGCGTCGAACACCGGTATCGGCGGGTCCCCGCACGTCGCCATGTCAGTGTGCCGCTGGCAGGGTATTTGGTGCGGAACCTCCGGGTCACCACTTGTAGGGAACGTCCGGGTCACCACTTGTAAGGAACGTCCGGGTCACCACATGTAGGAAGCAGACTCGGTAGGGTGCGGTGGCCTCCTACATTTTATTGGGGAGAGCCTAGGCCCGGCCAGTAGTGGGAGCGGTGCACACATGCGGCCGCCCAGGCACTCGTTCGTGTTTCATCTCCGTCGCGGGGCTGCTGACGCAACCGGGCAAGCACCGCTGATGATGATGGTAGGATGATGCAGATGATAATGGCGCTGCTAGAAGATGAGGTGCGCGCCACTTCAAGACTATGGCATTGACAGGGCTGTGCGAAACGGAGTGTGCAGCAGCATTTTCGGTCCCGCTGACCGGGCGTATATCAGTCGTAAATTCTGCGATATATTAAATCTGGCGGAGCTCCCGTGACACCTGTGCACAAGCTTCCGAGTTCGTGGGAAGCAATGCGTTGGTCGGCGCTCATGATGTGTGATTACAAAAACTTCTTGCCCTTCTGCATACGGGCGTAAATGTTGGATAGCAGCGTAAATTCCCAGGCGTTCTCTACCAAGGGTGCTATATATTCGTCCAGGCATACTCAATCTTCTGGATAAGAAAGGAAATTTGACGTCACAGTCCACTCACCTTCTGCTGCAACACTTCTACACTAGCTGCAGCGGAGGCGCGCACCATTACACCTTGAGTAACTAGCACCTGCTTGCGGGTATGCGAGCACTGTCGCTTTTGCAATAGCCCCCTTAATCCACTGGTAGATTCGCACGACTTGGTAGGTCCACTGAATGACACTAGCATTTCCTCCTGATTCCCCGGGAAGGGTGCAAGGATGGTGAAGGATATTGGCGAATTTTGGATGATTGTATTTTATAAGTGCACAAGTCCCAGGAACTCCCGAAGCTAGAGGATGTTTCTCGGCTGGGGAAACCACCGTACTGTTTCAACCTTGTCTTGCTGCGATTGTAAGCCTGCGCTTGAAATGCTGTGGCCCAAAAATAATAGCTTCGGTACCGCAGGAATTCCTTATGCCGCATTGATAACAATGCTGTGCTGTGTCAGTGGCTGAATTAAGCAGCGCAAATGCCTATCGTGCTTGTCGGGAGTGCTGCTAGCAATCAGCAGATCATCGTGGGAAACCTTCCAAAAATTGTGGCCCCGGACAATTCTATTCATGAACTGTTGAAATGTTTGACCTGCGTTGCGAAGCCGCAAGGCATACCTTGAAAGGCATATGTGGAAACCGAAAGACATACGTAACATTTCGAACATAGCGAACGGCGTTATCATTTCAGTCTTGGGAATACCCTCTGATGCTAAGGGTATCCGGTGATATGCTAGTACGATAGATATTTTCAAGTAAATGCAGGAAGGAGGACAAGTCGTGAACGTGCTGTACTGGGCACACATTCTGGTACTGTTACCCCATTCAGTGGTCGATAGTTCCTGCAAGGGCGCCAACCGCCGTGTAAAGAGGAGACGTGTATGGTCTGTACGAAGGGCGTGCTATTCCGATTTCCATCATGTGGGCATATACCTGTACGGGTCAGCAGCACCTTCTCTGGTGAAAGGGACCGAGGACGTGCGTAAAGCAATTGGCGAGTGGTTTTGATGTGCTACTGGATGCCATGCTTCATTTCGGGGAACTCTTGTGGCTATCGCATGAGCTCGGATAATTAGTGTAATGTAGTAGGGAAGTAAACCTCTCCACACGCAATGAGCAAGGTCGGACTTAGAAGAAGGTGCCAACATGGCTTGCTTTGTACCGCTCCACGAAAAACAGGATCTTGAAGCCGCTTCGGGCGAACTTCCATCGACAGATGGAAGTATTTCCGACATCATCATCATCATCATCATCAGCCTATCTACGCCCACTGCAGGGCAAAGGCCTCTCCCATTATTCTCCAATTGCCTCGGTCCTGTGCCAACTGTGACCAATTTATCCCCGCAAACTTCTTCATCTCATCTGCCCATCGAACTTTCTGCCGCCCCCTGCAGCGCTTGCCTTCTCTAGGGATCCACTCCGTTACCCTTAATGACCACCGGTTATCTTGCCTTCGCATTACATGTCCTGCCCACGTCCATTTCTTCTTCTTAATTTCTACTAATATGTCTTTAACCACCATTTTTCTCCCTGACCCACTCTGCTCTCTTCCTGTCCCTTAATGTTACAACCTATCATTTTCCGCTCCATTGCCCGCTGAGTCGTTCTCAATTTAAGTTGAACCCTCTTAGTGAGCCTCCAAGTTTCTGCGTCGTAGGTGAGTACCGGTAAGATGCCGCTGTCATACACTTTCTTCTTCAGCGACAATGGTAGGCTGCTATTCATTATCTGAGAATGTCTGCCATATGCACCCCACCCCATTCTGATCCTTCTAATTATCTCTGCCTCATGGTTTGGATCTGGGGTCACAACTTGGCCTAAGTAGATATATTCGCTTACCACTTTCCACTGCCCTCGCCACCTATGTCAAACTGCTGTGCTGTCCCGAGGTTATTGATCATTACTTTTAGTTTTCTGCATATTAATTTTCAGGCCCACGGTTCTACTCTGTTCGCCCAGTGCGGAAAGCATGCTTTGCAATTCGTCCCCCGAGTTACTTAACAAGGCAACGTCAATCAGCAAATCTGAGGTTACTGAGGTATTCTCCATTAACCCTTACTCCCACCTGTTCCCAATCCAACGTTCTGAATACTTCTGGTAAACATGCTGTGAATAGCATTGGAGAGATTGTGTCTCCTTGTGTGACACCCTTTTCCTATAGGTGTTTTACTGCTCTCCCTATGGAGGATGATCGTAGCTGTAGAACCATTGTAGATAACCTCTAGTATTCTTACATAATGCTCAATCTACCCCCCTGGTTCCGTAAATGCCTGAATGACTGCTTGGGTTTCGACCGAGTCAAATGCTTTCTCATAATCTAGGAAGAAGGCTTATATATAGGGGTTCAGTATACTCAGCACACTTCTCTATCACCTGATTGATCGTGTGAATATGGTCCATTGTTGAATAACCTTTACGGAACCCTGCTTGTTCTTTAGGTTGACTGAAATCTAAGGTTGCAGATATTCGGTTAGCGATTACCTTGGTAAATACCTTGTAGACGACTGACAGTAACCTGATCGGCCTGTAATTTTTCAAGTCCTTCATGTCGCCTTTCTTATGAATTAGGATGATGTTCGCGTTCTTCCAAGATTCCGGTACCATTGCGGTCATTAGGCATTGCGTATACAGGTTTGCCAGTTTTTCAAGGACAATTTCTTCTCCGCCATCCTTCAAGAGGTCTGCTGTTATCTGATCCTCACCAGGTGCTTTGCCCCCTTTCATTCTTTCAAAGCCTTCTTTACTTCTTCGGTCGTTACTGGTGGGATGTCTATCTCCTGTGAACTACTGTCTCGTTCGGCATTATCGTGTATGTCCTGGCTACTGTACATATTCCTATAGAACTCCTCGGCCACTGTGACTATTTTATCCCTATTTGTGATGACATTGCCTTGCTTATCCTTAAGTGCATACATCTGATTTTTTCCCCACGCCGAGACGTCTCTTCACTGCTTTCAGGCTACCTCCGTTCTTTACAGCGTATTCGATCCTCTCCATATTATACTTCCGTATGTCAGCTGTCTTACGCTTATTGATTAGCTTGGAGAGCTCCGCTAGTTCTATTCTGTCAGCTGCGGTGGAGATTCTCATAGTTTACCGTTTCCTGATTAGATCTTTCGTCTCCTGTGAAAGTTTACCAGTATCCTGTCTAGCCATAGTGCCCCCAACTTCTACTGCACACTCCGTAATAATGCGTGTAAGGTTGTCGCTGGCTTCCTGCGTCGTAAACTCGGCTTCCTCGTTAAGAGCGGAATATCGGTTCTGCAGCGCAATCCTGAATTCTTCTACTTTACGTCTTACTGTTAGCTCATTTATCGGCTTCTTTCGTACTAGCTTGTTGCGGTCCCTCCTCAAATCTAGCCTAATTCGGGATCTTACCATACGGTGGTCACTACACGTTACCCTTCCGAGCACTACCACATCCTGCACGACGCCAGGGTTATCGCATAATATGAAGTCTATTTCATTTTTGTGCTCCCCATTCGGGCTCCTCCAGGTCCACTTCCGACTCTCCCGTTTACAGAAGAAGGTATTCCTTATGCGTAGGTTATTCCGTTCTGCAAACTCAACTAGTAGGTCCCCCCTGCTATTTCTACAGCCCAGACCATAGTTCCCAACTGCCTTGTCTCCAGCCTGATTCTTGCCTACTTTGGCATTGAAGTCCCCCATAACTACGGTATACTGTGTTTTTACTTTAGCCATTGCCGATTCCGTATCTTCATAGAAGCGTTCCACTACTTGGTCGTCGTGGCTGGATGTGGGCGCGTAGCCCTGCACCACCTTGAGCTTGTACCTCTTATTTAGCCTAATTACAAGACCTGCTGCCCTTTCGTTAATGCTATAGTATTCGTCTATGTTGCCAGCTATGCTTTTATTGATTAGAAATCCCACTTCCAGTTCTCTTCTGTCCTCTAGACCACGGTAAAATAGGACGTGTCCATTTTTCAGCACCGTAAGGGCTTCGCCAGCCCTCCTAACCTCGCTAAGCCCTATTACATCCCATTTAATGCTCTCTAATTCCTCGAACAACACCTCGAGACTTGCTTCGCTAGATAAGGTTCGCGCGTTAAACGTTGCCAGGTTCAGATTCCATTGGCGGCCTGTCCGGATCCAGGGATTCTTAGCACCCTCTGCTGCGTCACAGGTCTGACCGCCGCCGTGGTCAGTTGCTTCGCAGCCGCTGGGGACTGAGGGCCGAGGGTTAGTTGGCGTATTCATGGGAGGTTGTGGCCATTACTACACCACGGTGGCCAATCCTGCTCTGGTGAGGGAGTGCATTACCGGCAATGGTCGCCGGGGTCAGGCCTCACCCCAAGCCCCTTTGTGCAATTCCATCAATACGCGGATTTTTTTTTTAGTCTGGTGGGAATTGTCCGGCACCGGGATTCGAACCACGGTCCTTCTGCACGCGAGACGGGTGTTCTACCTCTACGCCATCGCTGCATATTACAGTTTGCGCCTAATAAGGCGAATTTGACATGAGCAGCTATGACTACCCAGTTAAGCATTCTGCCGAAACCGAAGTTCAGCGTGAGGGAAGGATGACCATAGGTGGTTTTGACAGGGTTATTGAGGTCTTGGAGTGTTGACGACCTAGGTTTCCTTCTTTCGGTTTGTGACGCCGGTCTCACGCCCACCTCGGCGCATGTGTCGACTAAGAAACGAACTCTATTGCTACAGTCGGAAATAAAGAATACTGACGTGCGACCTGAAGGCAACGTAGAAGCACTGGTCGCCCTCGGTCGTTGCCGCGGCAGTTTCCCGATGCGCATGAGGTGGAAGGCTTTTACGCGCAGCATTTCCGAAGCGCCCATGATATAAACATATACTCTGGCGCAGAGGTTCTGATAGCCGCGTGTTTGGCTCAGGTAATGTTTGCATACTACAGGTTGTGCTCAAAGCAGATACTGTCCGGATGAGTCGAGAAATGGCGTCACGGATTTCTTCAAGTTCGTCTCGAGTCTTTTTGTTTTGACGGCAGCCGCGGGTGTGGGTGGGGTTAATGCTAGGAGAGGGTCGGCAAGCTCGGTGACCACTTGTAGCTCTTACTGCTCGAACGCAGCGACGACCATGCGAAAGTTTGGAGATAGGTTTTACAAAAAAATGCTATCTGAAGAACACTTCGTCTAGAGCGCTTATTGTCTCGCCGAGCAACTGCTGTATGTGACGAAAAAGCTGACTAGGAGTGCTGTCCCCAAGTTCCGTGCCACGCAGCAAGGGTTGCAGTCGCTGTGCTCCGAGTTGCGTTAAGTCGCTGCACGAGGGTTTCTTTCAGCGTGCATATGCATTTGTGGCAGGCGGCGTGAGCGGAAGGTCTCTTATTTCACCGGCTACAGCGGGCGGAGGACTGCTGGCTCCGCAGTGTTATTTAATTGAGTGATCGGACGAGAGGTATTTCATAGGGTGTTCTGTGATGCGTAGAGCTGCGAACTGTGATTCCACTTGTATGGATCAAAGTGTGGGGTTCGCAGTCACAAAAGGGGGTAACTTACCGCCGACAGACGAGACGGTCGGAGGGGAGTCTCTCATGGAGCGTGAAGTCATAGTACTGTTTGTGGAACACCCCGGTGGCAGAAGCAGAATTCTGGGTCACCAATCTAAGATTGCGCTTGTGGACAAACTAGCACAAGTGAACAAGGCTCGTCCTAAATAAAAACTGAACGTTTATTATCGGCCGTTCTCTCGAAGATAACTTTCTATTTCGGGGCCATGCCATCATGGCCACACACACGAAAGCACCACTTTTAGTAGCTACATGAGGTTGCCGGGTCGCTGCCGTAAATTCAGGAGGAAAAAGAAAATTCCGGACAGTTATCGGCGCTTAAAAAGAACCAAAATTGGGCTGCAGCTGCACAAGCATTATTGCCTGGTGACATTGTTAATTGTGTAATCGCTTTATTTTCCCTCTTTGTTTCGTAAACATTTTGGGAAGAATTTATATCACAGTAGAATCTAAAAATTTCTCCGAGTACGTGCACATTTTATGCTCGTGGTGCCGATTACTAGACGCGCTTCAAAGGCGTCTAGAAATTTGTTGTGTGCAGGTACCCTTAGTAAAGGTAGTGCCGACTTTGTAGAGCAGTGCTTTGCTTGTACGATGAAAAAGAATCCCTGCATTACAAGGAGCTCTTATGCTTCTGCAGAACGTAGCAGCCGCACATCATGACAAACGCACGGCAATGGGCTTCTAATTTAATTTCACAAACTCCAAAGGAAGCACAGCGCATTTTACCCATCATTGGCTGCTGCGGTGCCAAAAGAAGAACGTTGCAAAGACGGCTGACCGCTAAACAATGGTACTAACATTTTCTCACTTCAGTCTTCTCAGGTTGCTAGGAACGCCAGTATAGAACGCATGGTGAGATATGTTTAAAACAGACTGGCCTGGTACACGACCGTCAAGCGAGTTGAGATTTTTCGCTGAGTGTAACTTTTCTGCAAACGTGCGCCTCAATCACAAACATCCGCCTTTCTGCTACTTGTAATGTATACTGGGTCCCCTGTATACCGCTAGGTCAGCCAGGAAATGCCGCACGGGTCATCGCGCTGCGAAAATAAATGGATCGTTGGAGGACGCACCCCTAATGGTCGCTGGCGGAGCACGCGCGGTTTACTTTGGGCGTGCACATCTTGTGTGACACTGTTTGCGGAACGCGAGAAACGTGCAGCTGCATTGGCGTAGTGAGGCTCACTGAACCGTTCTATTGGTTGTTGCGGCGCTTCAGCCGATACGTGCTGTATTTTTACAGAAAGCTTTCTTGGATATGTATTAGGAGAGGATAGGCTTGCCGAGGTTATCTTGGTATGATGCTCGTCAGTAAATAAACACGGAAAATATAGGAACACCCTTTCTACGTATGGTACACATTTTAGCCAATTCGCGAATCACTAGAACACTTGCGCGTTTGGCCTGCAAGGAAATGGAGCGAGTGGCTGTAAATTCGGCTGGGCGATCCCAAAGTATAAGATCGTTATCCCGTTGAATCCCACGTCACCGAAACACTATTTCTAACCTACAAGACTCATAAAACGTTAGTTTAGCGCTATTTCGTTCCACGGTGTAAATATACAGGGTGTTTCAGCGAACACTTTCAAAAATTCTTAAAAATAGACTTTTCGAGAAAAAAAGAAACCCTCTTCAGAAGGAGGCTGCTAGCTGCGGCGGACGCCAGGTAATATAAAGAGCGTAAACATTTGATACGTGGGTAATTAAACTCTACTAATTAACTTCGTAATTAGCGGAGTTTGGTTGCTATTGTAAATGGTGATTTTGTAGCCCCGGAGAAGGCGATTTCACATCATAATTTAAAACAACGAAAAAGTCGGTGTTTAAAGCCCTGCAGCGCGAGGAAACCTGCCGTTGTTCTTCGCTGAAAAACGAAACTCGGCGCTCGAGGAGATCTGGGATTCTTGAGCGAACGCAACGTCCACTGGTGACGTGTTTCATTGAAAGTGGCGGCCAATTAGAAATTTAGAAAGTGCAATTTTCCCAAGCTAGGAAGCCTCAGCATGCGACCACAGCCGTGAAAGCCTTCCTCACCCAGCAAACAAACCTTTCCTTTGTCTCATGCGCTGTCTAACACGCAGCGATTATAAATGAACACCAGATAAACCTGACGAAGAAAAAAATGAATTGATGGTGACGTTTCACGTTTTGCACGTCTGGTAGCCACTTCAGATGTGGACAAGACAATAAAAAAAAGAAAAGCAAAACTGTGGTCAACGCCCACTAGGGCTCCTGAAACGGGCGACCGCGCAGTCGGCGATGGCTAGCCTTTTTCTTGCGCCTACCAACGAAAGAAAAGATAACGCTAGCCGTGGTATAAGGCGATCGATGATCATTGAAAAAATACAGGAGGCGATGGCGTGGATATCAGCTGATTCCCTAGCGTGGGGAATCACCTGAGCCTTCTTGAACTGGGCGACACAGTCACTGCAACACGTCAGCAGCGGATGTTGCGTTCTCACTAGACTTCTGGCGCACCTCGTGCGCTGAGTTTCGGTTTCATGCGGGAAAAATTCTTGATTTTTGCGGGCTGCAGGGCTCTACAGAGTGTCTTTTTCGTTGCTTTAAAAAGTCAACGGTTATCGTCGTCTCCGTAGCTACAAACTCGCCATTGGCAATAACCACCAAAGTCCGCTAATTAAAAAGTTCATTAGACAATTTTAGTTAATTAACTATGTAATTCGCACGTTTCTCATAACTGCTCACGTCCACCGAACCTGACAGCTTTTTTCTTAAGAGAACTCCTATTTTTCTTGAAAAGCCTACCTTCAGGAATTTTTGAAAGTGTTCACTGAAACACCCTTTATATATATATCAGCTGCGTGTCGTTACCAGTTAACTCCTAATTACAAGTTAATTATTTTTGTATTTTTTACACTAATTAGAACTCTCTATTGTCCCGTCTGAAGTGTCAGAGTAGGAAGCGTGATTGTATGGCTAAAGATGTATGTCCCGTGCATATGCCTAAAGATTACAGGGCCAGTGCAAAACTTACGTGTGTTAAGATTGCAGGAGGAATGAGGATTATACGATTCCGTGAACACGTTTTAGACAGGTGAAGTTGAAGCTTGGCTGTAAACCGCATTGTGGGTAATTTTTCTTATTTTGCGTGCCTACAAATGAAATAGCAAAAACATAGTCGCGATCAACACTTGCAAATTTCCACCGGTCTCTAATTTAGTCCCTTTTGTTTCTGCAACGACCTTCATCCTTCTAGTTGAAAGCACCGGCAAAGGGGACTGGTTCGTTTTCATTTAGCAATGTACGGCTACACGAGAAAAGCATAGAAAGTCAAGAATGGTATGAACAAGCCACAGAACCCTGGTCATTTATACGAAAACTCTGAACGCCACAACGAAGAGCCTCGCGTAATGATGGAACTTCAATAAAACAGTTCTCGGGCAAACTCTATGAAATCAGCCGCCCACCGCGTATCAGAAAAGGGTGCAAAATCGCCAGAAAATTTTGACATATATGCCTCCGAAAGTGAAACCTGTTCTATAGCGCGCAAGGTTACAGCATTGGTTCGGCTCTGATAACGACAAAACAAAGAGCGAACTTCGTGTGGAAGCATTAGTTGGGCCACCCCCTTCGCCACCCTAAGAGCGTGCGAGAGACGAGGGTACGCCCCGTGTCCTACACTTGACACAGCGTGAGCTGTCCCGTTCATCTTTGACGAGACAAACAAATATTACCGGATCGTAGAAGACAAAGGTTGCAAGACAACCGGAGACAAAACAAAGAGCTCTGCGCGGACGCTGACCACTGCGAAACATCCGATTAGAAAACCAACTTTTGTGGAACGGCAAACCTCGAAAGCGAGGCCAATTTGAAGGAAAACGCTTCTACATGCGTCGTGACGCCTTCAGACAACACCCCAAAATCTTCTCACGCGGAGCTTTTACGACTGTGTACACATCCGGTCTGCTCTTCACAGTGAGGGAGTTTCTAAGTTAACTATATCAGACACCGGTGCAACATGGCCCGAAATACCACTGACGAGTTAAGGGAGTAAGCTGTTTCAGGAACGTCCGAGACTTTATTTCTGTTGTCGCTCGAATTGCTATTTTATTTCTCGGTTGTAGCTTTCCAATCGGAGAGAGTTCTTTTAAATACCTACACTAAGGTGCACAGATCGCGTACAACTTGTGTCTCTAAAGCTCGGCGCTTCGCTGGTGACTGTTTATCCTTTCTTGTTTCCCTTAACAGTGGTATGCCGCCGAGGCGATTCTGTTGCCATTGCCATGCATTTCATGGCAGCGCGTGGCGGCCTCAAGTACATGCCGTGCAGGCCTTGCGGGTTTTCAAACGCTCTGGCGTCAAGATTTTTTTCGAGGTCGTCACGTGTATTTGCGTTGGTTCTGCAAAATTCGTTCGAGCCCGTTTTGAGCGCAAAGAATCCCTCTGAAAATAGTTGCAACCTCTGATACGCTACGTCACTGTAAACAAACATACAATTGTGAATGGTATGCGTCTAAAAAAAGTAACATTCCTTGGGACAGCTGTTATCCTAAATTGTGCATTTGATACTTCGCCAATACCGCCTACGTTTGTGTGCGAATAGTTACAACGTTGAAACTCGGCGTCGACAATTTTTAGGCAATATTGCAAACAAACAAATCACAACCCTCGTGACAGCCAAAAGGCGAGGTTAAATATTAATTAACAAGAACTGAATTTTGCTGCAAGGCCGAAAATAAAATTTTGGCCTCTTTTCATTGCGAATTGTATGGGTAAGACATTTTTGCACGCTCAACAAAGGAACATTCATCGACGCTACCAAAAATGTTTTCTTCAGATACTGCAGCAAATAGGTTCCTTTGATGTCCTTCATCCTGTAAGCACAAAACTGGCACATTCATTTTTGTACGGTTGTTCAGACATCCAAGACAAGATAAATTCTAAGACACCAGCTACCACTGGCCACGGAACGACACGTTACCGTAACCGGCGTAAGATTACTGGCCTAAGAACTACGCCACCGGCGTCGATGCGCCTGCTGGATACATGTAGGAACAGTGACACGACGGCTTACAGCATCAAGTACCGATAAAAAACACAGCTTCATGAGAAAGACAAGGAGAAGTAAGCTTCATCGCAACCGAAACGTTACTAGAACCGTCTACTCGCTGGCGCAAGTCCCGTGTGAAATATTCCTTGTTGGGGGCCTCTCCTGTCGCCCGGCTAGGAAGGCCCAGTCGACCAGCACAAGCTGGTCTATTGGCTTTATTGTGCATATGAGTCTATTGACTCGCATGCCGGCCCAGTGCATAGCAGCAGGGGAGAGAAGGGAATTGAGTGTAAGGTTTATTTACGTGCACGTGGCGTGGCCGTACCAAGGATGGATGCCGTGGGAGAAGAGTTTCATACCGGAAGATATTAGTTTGGAGGTGCCTATATTTAGTAGTCGTCTTTAGAGCGGTGAACATAAGGAGCTAACAGCGGATGCATCAGCCATCCTCTAAGTGTACCAAAAAAATTCGCCTCGTATCTGCTCACTTCATTGCAAATGCTGTCTTATGAAAATACTGGTCTGGCGCCCCTGGCAAGTAAATGCCTCTCTTCTGTTTCCCGGTCACGTCTAATGCTGTTTCTCTCTTGTCTTGCTCCTACCAAGATAAACACTCTAGAGGTTTGCTTAAGTCAATTTAAAGTTACCGCTCCAGTGCTCAACGCTGGGAGCTCGTATGCCAGCGCCATAGTGCGGCAGAGATGTGCGTGCATGGCTATAGAGCCGGAGAAAAAAAAGGCGAAAGAGAGAGAGAGAGAGAGAGAGAGAGAGAGAGAGAGAGAGAGAGAGAGAGAGAGAGAGAGAGAGAGAGAGAGATAATTTATTTATTTTTTCTATGATCGCGGTTAGAGCGGGGGGTGGCACCTATCAGCGGCCTCTGTCTAGGCAGCTGCTGGTACCACTCCGGATAAAGTTCACCAGGCACGTTAATAATGGTGATTGCAAGAGGTATCCAGCCACTACTTAGCGAGAGATATGTTCTTACTTCTAAAGTGTGTGTGGATTCCCACATTATAGGTGCTTGGTTAAGTGGGGCGTTGCGCGGCTCTACTGTGAGGGGGGCTCGTGGTCCCATGTCTTAGGTGGTGTAACCATGCCGGTGTTTGTAGTGCGTGAGTGCTTTTTGAGTAGTGTTTGATCTTATCTCTCCAACAAAGAATGGGGGATGGGGGCGGGGTACCCCGTCCTGGCCGTGAAGGTGCTGTCGCAATTTGATAATACCTGGCGCGTAAGGTTTCAGGGTACGTACATAAGGGAACGAACAGTGGGAGCCCGGATGAGTGCTTCACGGGCAAGTTGATTTCCTCGTTCGTTCCCTGCTAACACCCCGTGCCCAGATACCAAAGAAAGTCTTGCCTGTCATTTCAGTGTGGCAAGAAGTTGCAGTGTAGATGGAATGTGAATCAGCTTGCAAGCAGGTGGCATGCCTTCTTGGAGTCCTTTTAGATATTTGTAAGCGTGGTGGGAGTCGTTGTTCCGCCTATTGCGAACGCTATGGCTAGCATTTCAGCTTCTTCCTGAATGGTACAGCTCATGGCTATTGATCATTCGTCCTCTTTGAGGTTCGTATACGCTATGACACAGATAAGTGTTTCTTGGCTTCATCCGTGAATATGTGCTTTTGGTTGGGATCTGCTACAACTTTCTTTGACTAAAATGTCGATGGAATTTGTCGTCCAGATAAACGCTTTTCATTGTTCATGTGCCGTGGGATGGGGTCACCAGTATATGCTTGAGGATATCTTACTTGAAGGGGGTTGTGTTGCCCTGGTGGATCTTGGTTGGTTTCCGAGTTCTGTGACTATGGCTTGTCCCGAGTGATTGCCGTTTAGCCGTAATTGCTGGTTGTGGCAGCGTATGGTTATGATTTCTTTGGTGATATGCAGAGTTTCTGTGTTGAAAAGCTGCGTTGTGCTGTCGCTGAAGGAGATTCCTAGGGCAAGTTTCGATGCTCCTCTATTACTGTATCCAGGCGATTTTCCAATTTTTGCTGAAGCTTATGTAGCGGCTTGACATCTGATGCGCGTGGTAAAAAGCGTCCCTAAGGAGGAGCAATTCTGCTTCCTTGAGCCCTTTAAACGGGTCAACACTCTTCTAATGATGTGTAAGGTTTGCTCACACTTCGGCATGATTTGGTTCAGAGCTCTGAGTCCTCTGCCGTTAAGTTGCATTAGAAGGGACAAAATTTTTATTGAAGGCTTGGCGTACATGTCATGGTTTTCATGCCTTAGGTGTATTGTGGCGGGCTTCCGTCGGCGATTATGCACTACTAAGTGTTCCGCTTTTAATGCGGAGCATTCTAATCCTATGTTGGGTGGTGCCCATCTACTTCTTTCAGTGCCAATAGCACAGTTTCTTGGATGTGACCTGGACTCCTCTTAGTGATATAAAGTATTATATTATCCGCGTAGAGGGAGAATTTTGTCAGAAATCTTGAGTTTTTGCTGTGGACAATAAGCATGGGTAGAATAAAAACTGAGGGTGAAAACACAGACCCTTGGGGTATGCCTCTTTGTGGGTGAGAGAAAGGAGCACTGAGATGGTCGCGAATGCCCAGGGTGACTTGCCTGTCCTGGAGGAAGTTTCTTACGTAGCCGTACATCCTGCATTCACAGTTGGTGCTTCCAAGCGATTCGAGCATAGCGTCGTAGTCAATGTGGTGAAACTGACTCTTCAGTTGTATGGCAAGGATAGCTTTCAGTTGCACGACACGCGATTCCTTGTGTATTTCTTCGTGGATTCGAAGTAAAGCTTCTTGGGTGGACAGGTTTTTCCTCAAGCCTAACATTTTAGAAGGTAGCATATCTTTATCTTGAAGGGGCTGTTGAGTCTTCTAAGGTGTTCCTTTCCGTTGCCTTCCCCACATTGGCGGTGAGATTGATGGGTCTTAGGTTGATCAGTTTAAGAAGCTTGTCTGGTTTGGAAATAAATATCATCATTATCATCTTCATCATTCTCACCATTTATTACATCCTTATAGGTCCCCTGGCGGGGTATTACATAAAGGGAGGGTAACTACAATGGCTGCATCATCATCATCGTCACCATTTATTGCCCCCTTATAGGTCTCCTTCGGGGTATTGCATAAGAGGAGGGTAACCACAAGGGCTGATGGTAGATGGTGCAGGTATACGCATGAGGCAGGTTTATAGTGAAATGCCAGCAACATTTACAAATACATATGTACATGAGGGAACCGTAACTACAACAGAAAAGAAAAAAAATGAAACTAACAACTTTAACAATCTGAAAATAACAATTTCAATAGTAAGGGGTGACGTTTGTTTGCTATGGTTTCGGGTAGGTTATTCCAACATTCCATGGCTGTGGGTAAAAAAGATTTGTTAAAAGGGTTATTTGACCTATGTAGGCGCTGTATACTTAACGAGTTAGAAAGGCGACGCGATGAACTGTCAGGAGGTAGGAGGACTGTATTCCGCTGTGAAGGGGATTTATAGAAAATTTATGTAAAAGGCAAAGTCGAGAAACATTATGCGGATTTCGAGGGCAGGAGGTTCACAGATAATTTAATACTGGTAATACTTGAGCGCGGGTTCTACTGTAAAGAAATAAATCTAGCGGCTAGATTCTGAATTTATTCAAGTGGATTAATCAAGTAATTTTCGGGGGGCTCCGAATAGCCGATGCATATTCTAGTTTAGTACGCCTTAAAGAACATAAGCCAGTTTTTAAATTTCGGGGAATTGGGGGCGGCAGGAGGTTAGGGATCGTTTGATATAGCCGCGTGATTTAGCCCTAACTTCCGTTTCGTGTTAAGTGGCTTTTCTACATTTATGGTTGATTTCTGTGAGCAGGACTTCCATGTCACTTTCAACGATGTTTCTTAAATATGCTGGAGTTATCACGGCTAGACACAGCGCTCTGTGTGGTGTGCATTTCTTCATCGGTATTTTTAGATTGGCCGTGATAAAAGTCCTTATCAAAAATATTCGTTGTTGTTACCAGTGTAGTTCCGGTAGACACCCTACTCCACGATTAAAGCCTAACTACAACGAAAGTTTCCGCCCTTTAAAGGCACTACTGTCCGGTAGTAACATTTTAACAGGTGCTACGTGAAAAATTCGGAGGCCCAAATATGCGTCTCTGTACCGTAAACGAAGATCAAAAACGCCATTTTCAAACCGAAACTGGAAAAGAGGGAGGCCACTGCGGCCGGCCGAAAGTGACGTAGCATTCAGGAATCGAGTGAGCGCAGCCGGCGTATTTTCCCACGGCTGCCTGCGAGAAGCTGGTGCGCATTCGATGTGTTTTGGGTTGTCCGTTTCTTCAAAAACTTAAATAATGCGCGAAAAGGGCTTGGGAAGTACGTGCAGCCATTATTGCTTGGTTTTGAGCTGGTGAGATGCGCCTATAGTGCTGCGGTCAAAGGTAAACACAGGCAGCGCGAGGAGTCGTGGCGAAGGTGGTAACTAGGATCTAGGCATACAGCGTGGTGGGATGATAATTGGAACACTAAACATTTACCTGAGCGAACCGCCGCTCTGCTCCCGCTCAAACTTCGCACGAAAGTACGGATTGTGTAGTCTGTTTTGTTTGAGACCGGGAACAACGATGGTACTTACCTATTCATTCTGAAAATAGATTAAACAACTATCCCCTGTGGAAAAATGGCGGCCGATTTCGACGTGCGAGCGATGGCAAGCTGATCTTGGAACGACGGTGCCACCTGGGGTATACAGAGAGAAACGCACGTTTGGGATTCACGGTAGGAAGAAATCAAATAGTGTAGCAGACGATCAGAAAATCTCTTTGGTCTCTAGCTTACGATGACCACAAATACTTGCCTAACCGCTGATACGAATCGTAATAAATATTCCCACTGTTAATTGTTGCCAATAAACATCGGATTTTTTTCCTCACCTGTTCTCACATCGCATGTAAAAAGTGCAGATCAGTGTGTCAGTTACAATTTCTGATGTTTCTTTCAATTTTGCTACACAAGGAATCAGAGAGAGGACAGCGTGAAGCGAACAAGTTCTTATGCTTTCGCTACACTGCATTTGTTGGCCCTTACAAGGACCTTTGTTGCGGGAATTCACCCCGTAGTCCGAGTAAAAATACGGAATGCTTTAATTTCAGTGGTTTACGCAGTCGTCAAAGTAAACAAGACGGAAAAAACGAAGTTCTCGAGTCCTCATTTTTCAAAGTGAACGCCGTCAGCACCGATGCACTTCTGCAGCCTATCAATACAGGCGTCACGACTGCTTCCTTCATCTTGTCGTCGAAGGCGGTGAGGGCGGCCTGGATACGTTTTGCGAGTCTCGCCAGATTTGCCACTGGGCCGCTGCGGTACACCAGGGTTTTCACGTACCCCCCACACAAAAAATGTCGCACGTTGTGATGTTGGCAGAACGCGGAGGCCAAGGCGTCGGGTCCGAACCTCGCCCCATCCTGCGGTTACGAAATTTGGCGTCAAGCAACGGCGGACTTCAGTGCCGAATTGGGCGGGTGCTCCATTCCGCTGCAAAACTCGAACCTCTTTCCGCATATTGCATTGCACTAGTTCGGGCAAAAGTCTTCTTCGAGGATGTTCAAATACGATTCGGTTTTGACAGTGCCGTCAAAAAAAAACGGCCCTACCATCCCTTCTCGCAATATTCCAGATCAGATGATGGCGCCGGGGGAATTTACTGCTCTTGTGGTCACAAAATTGGTATTTTTTTAGACCAAAAACGCCTACATCGGCGGTTCACACGCCCGCCCAATAAAAGTCTGCCTCATCGCTTAATACGAGAAACGACAGGTTCACAGGATCTGCCGCAATTCTCTTGAGCTCGAAGCGAAAAAAGATGCCCCTTGTCATCGCCTGTCGATCTCTGGTGTACGTGCAATTTAAATATAAGGCCTGAAGCCTGTTGCCTTCATGGACGACTGACGGTTGACGCCGACATCTCGAACATCAGCTCCACAGGCATGCATGATAATCGCGGGTTGGCTTCGTAAGACCTTACTACGGCCTCAGCAAGAACCGAACTCTGGCGCCCTTTTTCTTTCCTCCCTTTTCGTTCGCAGTATACCTACGCTTCAAATGCGTCCCTCCTCCTAAGCACAGAAGGGTAGCCCGGGAATTGCTTTGTCAATCTTCTTTGAAGGGGGTGTGTACTCGATGGTAGGATTTACCAGCCAACACACCGAGGCTACCTTATCTTCCGCAGAAAAAGCTCTCATCTCAACGTTGCGCGATGACAGACAGACAGGAAGGCACACACAAACAAGCACACACACAAAACGCCACAAATAAATCGAGAACGAACAAGCAAGGACCACGCAAGACTCCTTAGGCCATTTCGTCGCAGAGGCGGATAACCTGGTAAAGCTAGCAGATGACCAGAAAATGGGAAAGCAGGTGAGGAAAAAAATCCTACGTTTATTGCCAACGATGACCCGGGGCAATATTTTGTAATGATTGGCATCATCTGTTATGCACGTATTTGTGATCATGGTAACCTAGGGACGAAAGATATTTGCTGATGGACTGCTACACCATTTGGCTCCTGCCTACCGTGAATACGAAACGTGCGTTTCTCTCTGTATACCCTAGGTGGCCCCGTCGTTCCACGAACAGCTTGCGCTGGCTCGCACATCGAAATCTGCCGCCATTTTCCCGTAGGCGAAAACCGTTTTTGTGGATTTTCAGACTAAACAGGTACGTACCGTCGTTGTGCCCGGTGGCAAACAAAATAGACCACAAAATGCGACCTCCGGGTAAAGTTTGAGTGCGAACCGAGCGGCGGTTCGCTCAGGAAAAATTATAAAAGGTTCCAATTATCGTCGCACCATCCTATACAAAAGGCAGCGTTAAGCGCTAGATGGGCACCGGCAGAGCTAATATGCCCTGTGCCAATCGAACCATCCTGCGCTTGTAGGAGAAGAAAAAAAAATTTGTGCCCCTCCACTCTGTGAATAAGGATTACCTGTGAAGCTGAAGGCAGTCCACCCAGTGAACTAAACGAAAAATGCTGGTTCGTTATCTGCGATTGGGCATACTTACTAGCCAATTATTTAATTAAACTGGGATGGGCGTGAGGTTGAGTCTCACAGACAAACTGGGAGCTGTCTTTTTTACTCCCGCTTGGTAGGCATGTTACTCTTTGTGTAAGGCACCAACCCAATCCACTCCGACTACTTCGACGTCACCGGACCAGTCGCATTTGGCCGTTTGATGTCCACTTGTAAACCTCCCGGCACTACAATGGGCATGCCATCAGTACGTGCATAAAACCTATAGCTTTGCATGCACGTGCCTTCCTCCCCAATCTCTGTACGCCGGCGACCGGTTTTGTGCGCGGGCTTAGAAGGGAAAAAAAAGCCGCCGAAAATGTATCTGTAAAAGCCGTTTAAGGTGAACAAGTACTATTGTCCAAAGTCGGCGTTCCAAGCAGGCAAGTTGCCGTTCAGCAGGGAGAGATTCGCAGCTACTCGACGAGCTAGAACTAGAGAACGCCGGGGCGGCGGAATCGGCTTTTTATTGTTTTCGCACCTATTCGCACATCTCTTCGCCACGACGCTTTTTGAATTCGCGCTCTTCCTGCAAGCGAGCGACATGCGTCCGTCTCATAACGACTTGAACGGAAGGTCTCGAGATATTTTGTAGCTGACGAACATGTGGCTGTCCGTTTCCCTACACCGTCGTAAGTATCTTACTGTCTGTGTAACACACTAATCCAGACGGAAAGAGCTCAATTACTTAGGACGGCTGCCAACACGCGTTGAGACATGGCACTTCCACGTTTAAAGCTCGAGCCAGCACAACGGGCATTATCGGTAACGCGCCATGGAGCCCAGCTGTGCGTGCACGCCCCACTTCTCCCCGCTCCGCCCCCTGGCCGCAACACGTGCGCGTATAAAGCGCCAACCGGTGATAGGCACATAATTAGGTGTGAAATACAGAGGCGAAAATGTCGCTCCGAAAGCCTTTCCAGTTGACGAACAATTATCGGCTCACGCCGGTGTTCCAACCGGGCAAGTGGCTCTCCAAGTCACTTCTTCTCGACGACGTGCAGTTGGTGGCGGCCACGGCACGGAGGCTTTCGTTCATATTTACGCCCATTCGCGTTTCTGTGTGTTCTCCGCAATCAACTGATACCGGCGCCACCGCCGTTGTCTGCCGAAAGCGCAACTTGTGAAAGAGGCATCGGAGGTGTGTGAGGGGAATAGCAGTTGTGATGGAGTGGTCGGCAGTGGCGAAGAAAAGCGCCGGAGCGGCGCGAAGTAAATAGGCATAGCTGAAATAAAAACTTGAGTGGGGGGAGAAGTGGGGAGGGGGGGGCGGCGGGGAGACGTATACAGCTTCGCAGTAAAAAAAGTTACCGTGGCGTTGTGCTGCTGACAGCAAGGAAGCGGTTTTGATTCTGGGCCGCAGCGGGCGCTTTTCAGATGGAGGCGAAAAGCGAAAACACCTGTGTGTTTGAGATTTCAGAGCGCGTTAAAAATCCCCAGGTGGTCTAAATTAATCCGGAGCCCTCCACTATGGCGCGGCTCATAGCCTGTGCCGCGCCTGCGGGTTGAACCTTATAATCAGTCTAATATGGCTGAGATAAGTTATGTGAAAATGTCCTACATTTGGTAAAAGTGTTTGTATCAGTGCTTCCCAAGCAGATATGAAGTGACGGGTCGTGCAGTAATAAAACATTTTTACGACGTAGACGGCTCCATAGAATATACTGCGATACCCCAAGACGACTTTTAAGTGTGCACCAGTGGGTATTACGTTATCGTTTCGGTGTGGAAGGTTAAAACATGCCATGACAACCGCTGTAGCACGTGCTTAGTATCTAATAAAAGTAATCTCTGCGAATCATACATGCTTCCATTGCAAATAACATTGCAAATACATGCTTCCATTGCAAATACCATGGTGCCCGCGTGTACGGGCACCACCGCAGTTACTCATAGCACTGTAGCACTGTAGCACTGGGGACTGTAGCACTGGCGTCCAAGTTATACGTCAACGTGCTATATTTTGATGTGAACTACCATAATTCCTCTTTTTTGTATGGGGCTGGCACCGATGCTTAGGAATATTATCGCAACTTTTTTGTGAACGAGAACACTGAGCTGCTAAGGCATGGAACACAATAATGACGACTCCAAAAAAAGAGAAACTACCATGCAAATTTCAACGCTTACCCGAATATTTATAGGTTTTTTTTCGTTTGTTTTATGCTACCTTAGATACAAAAGACATGAATAAAAACACCCGCCATGCAAGGCAATTAAATGTATATTGGGCAGCACAGTGACTTGGGCCCGCATGGCAAGCATGGGTAACGCCCGATGTCGGGTGCTCCCGAGTTTAATGACTAAAGGGGATTTTTACACCTTGTTATGCAGTTGACATGATTGGGACATAAAACGTTTTGTTGCCAGGGGAGAGCGGACACTGTCTTTTACGATTCGCCTCTCAGTCATAAAAGGCTCCGAACTGCAGCACTTGGGTTCATTGTTCCTATACGGTGTGATAGTGTTCGTAAACCGTTGTGATGGCGCAGGGCCTCTTCGTTGCGTAGGCTTTGTTCTTTGTAGATGTGCGCCTGTGTTATTTTTTAGGGCTTTTCAGGGCTCTGACCCGAGAAGTTCTGTGGATATTTTTGGTACCTGCAAAATTGAAGAGCAAGCTTCTTTTTCTCGTTCCACAGTGTGTCCGTGCTCCTCGAAAGGTGCTATGCACCTTGTATGACGTACTAAACAGGAGTGCATACAAATACACAATGCATTTATCCAAAAATATTTAGGCAACCTTCTGCAGTATGTCAGTCCAGTTACTGTAGGTACACATACTGAATATTGGGCAGAATCATGCGGAGAGTATTGGGCATTACTCCATATTTCGGGGAAAAGATAAATTTGTCATTATACTAAAGTTTCGTCCGTGTTCAACACTTACGTGACCGCACCTATTTCCCTTGATTGTAAGCTATATATGAGTAAAAATTAAAATTTTGGCGCTCTTCGATTGCTTCTGTAGCGCTAACGCCATCCAAATGGTAAAGGAGAAAGTATTTTATCAGTTTCGGGTTTCGTTTTCCTGCCGCGGGGAGTGGGGGGGATTTTTTATTGTCTTTCGCCGGCAGGGAGACGAGCTCACGTGGTTTCAGTTATGGCGACGCCGCCACTCGCCGATGCTTCGTGCGAAAGGCGAATTTCTGCGGATTCCGGTGTATCTGAGCTTGAATCTGTGCATGGCGGTAGTAGCGCAGGCACAGAAGACGACTTAGATTCATCAGACTGTAGCACTGAGGGCGAAAAAGCGTCGTCGCCCTGGATGTGCGCCGGGTGTGCGCCGGTGAGTTTCGCTTTCTTCTCGTGGGCAGGCGTTGTTGTGAACATATCCGGAGCTGTTATAAAGGCCACAGCTCTTATCTGCAGGATAGAGCACTGCACAGGCGCGGGCTGACCCGAATTACCGGGCCGGCGCGGCCCGGCCCCGCACGAAGCCGTTTATTGGCGGGCCGGGACCCGGCCTGGGATAATGCCGGGGGCTCGGGCCGGGCTCGGGCTTGAGTTCATGGGCCTCGCCTTTATTATTTCCAACGTGAACAGTAGACTAGACATCAAAAGGAAAGTTGTGAGTTTACTTACAAGCGCCTCTTGACATCAGTTCTATTTATTGTTTTATAAACGTGTTTTGCTAGTTCTGATAGTAACTCTGCCGTAATTTTAATATTTCATGTACGACGATTACAAGGAATGCCGTTGCCGGGAAGAGACTAATTTCGGATAACCTCGAGCTTTGCACCCATGTATATGAAACAAGTGCATTTTACATGTCGCACCTATCGGAATCTGGCTGCAGTGGCCGTGAATCTCCCTCGCTAGCTAGGGAAACATAACCGCTGAGCAACCAGAGCACATAGAACATTACAATACACGTACAGTCATGTACAAATTAAAGGCGATCACGAAAATGTGAACCAGAAGATCCAAATAGCGCAATTTCTATCCATGGAGGTCAAATTGAGGCATGGCTGAATTACAGTAGCAAAGTTGCGAAATGTGGATTTCCAAATATACCATAAATGCGCCAATCTCGACTTAAACGAACAGCCATCATCATCAGCAGCAGCGTCATCTTTCTCCTCATCAGCCTATCTACACCCACCGCAGGACATAGATCTGCAATTATCCCAGTCCTGTGCTAACTCCGACCGCTTTACCCAAGAAAACTTCTTGATCTGGTCTGCCCATCTAAGTTTCTGTCGCCCCTGGCCACGCTTGCCTTCTCTAGGAATCCACTCTGGCACCCTGAATGGCCAATGGTCATCTTGCCTTCGAATTACATGCCCTGCCCACATCCATTTCTTCTTAATTTCTGCTAATATGTCCTCAGCACGCGTTTGTTCCCTGACCCACTCTGCTCTTTTCTTGTTCCCGTAATGTTGCAACTATCGCCTTGCGATCCATTATTGGCTGAGTCTTCCTCAATTTAAGTTGAATCCTCTTAAGGGAACCTGCAAGTTTTTGCCCCGTAAGTGAGTACCGGTAAGGTGCAGCTGTCATACCCAGCGTACGGAGTACTAAATCTCGTTATTGTTGCGCCAATGTGACGGGAACTGAAGACGGTGGAAGATAAAGTACGTGCACTACCTTATCCTAAATTTTCGCACTTACTCCATGACGTGCTGTACAGACAAGAGGCTTCGTCTGATTGGCCACTACGAAGCCAATCAACCAAACATAATTACCTTCAGTGTCTAAACCCGCCCGTGTTCCCACACACGGGGGCCCTCCTTATTTTAAAAATAAATGACCGGGCCCCGGCCGGGCCTGGGCTTGAGACGACGGTCCTGGGCAGAGTTCGGGCCCGGCTCACTTATTGACGCCCGGGCCAGAGCCGGCCACGAGCAAAGGGTCACGGGCCCGGGTCGGGCTCGGGCTTCATTAAGCGGGCTCGGACCGGGCCCGGGCCTTGAAGCAGGCCCGTGCAGGCTCTACTGCAGGGTATTGACGTCGTTCAGGCGAGTCCGTTTGCCGCCGGCTGCACAGAGAGTCTCGTTTTCTCCACCAAGCGCAGCCCGGAGTTCTCCGCAGCAGGGCGCAGCTGTTCGTGTTTATATTTTTATATTTTTGTACGTAAGTAACTTTGTACTCCAACCGCTCATATCTACAGTATTATTTTATAAGCTTTTTACGTTCAGAGTGCATATTTCAAATTGTTTTTATGTGTAACGTGTGCACAGTAGCATTGAATTTACGGTCAATTTTTTTTGTTTTGCTGCCTGTTTTGTTTTACAATTTAAAAAAAAATTCCTCATGGATGTCTTGTTTGAAATTATTAATGTTAAATATCCCCAATCTTCCTCTATCATTTCGTAACTTACACATTTGCACCCATCATTTTCTGTGCAAGAAGAAATGTACTTATAAACCGGATTATAGGTCGAGTGGGAATATAGGTCGACCCCCTACCCTGAGGTGGGAAAAGTTCACAAAAAAAAATAATTCGGCACAGAAGCGCAATCACAATGTCTATATATTTATTTTCGACGCCCGTCCGTCACTGCCACTCACTATGCCTGCCGAAGTCACTCGCCTGAGCTCTCAGAGTCGTCCAAGGATGACTGCTTCGCAGTCATCTTCCATGCCATCAGGCGCGTTGCTGATGAAGCACTTCCTGAACGCTCGTGTAACCATGTCGTCGGGCAGCTTGACACGGTCGCAACCGGCCCGTATAGGTCTTTTTGTTGTCGCCGGCTATCCACTCATTGTACAGTTCGCGGAGCCGGTCCGCGCATGGCCTCCGGAGCGATCGTGAGCGAAGTTCCCGGACGAAGTCCGCCACTTTGTTCTCCAACTCGGGGTGGACCGCTTGTCGTCCACGGAACGATCAGTTTCGGGGGTTGCACGCGCACAGCTTAGCTTTCTGGCTCCGCCATTACCGCACACATTTCTCCGAAACGCCTAACTGGCGTTGCGCCGCCATATTCCCATTCTGCTCGGTGACTCAATCGCCGTCAGCTTAAACGCCGCGGTGAACTGGCATCAACTGCCGCCACTCATCTCAGAACAGAGACGTACAGAAATGTACGCACGCAGGCACAATAAACGAGTAAAAGACGAAAAACTAGCGAAAAGCGAAATCAAATAAAAGCCTGATAGTGCGAGAGAGCAGTCCGACACGAATGGCAATGGCGACGGACTGCGCTTGCACATTGTTGCCAGACAACCATTTACACATTTTACATTCTGCCAATGACCGCTATATAAGACGAGGGGTGGATTTTGTGCGGATTTTTTGGAAAATAACTCGACCTATATTCCGGTTTATACGGTATTTCCTGGACTACCCTGAAACAACCGGCGTAGCGCTCCGCAGCAGCGCGCGGCTGTTCATGTTTATCTTTTTATATTTTTGTATGTAAGTAACTTTGTACTTACACCGCTGATATCTACAGTATTATTTTATAAGCTTTTTACGTTAACAGTGCATATTTCAAATTGTTTTTGTGTCTAACGTGTGCACAGTAGCATTAAATTTACGATCATTTTTTTTTATTTTTGCTACTTGTTTTGTTTTACAATTAAAAAAAATTCCTCATTGACGTGTTGTTTGAAATTATTAATGTTAAAAATCCCCAATCTTCCTCTTTCATTTCGTAACTTACACATTTGCACCCATCATTTTCTGTGGCAAGAAGAAATGTATTTCCTGGACTACACAAAAACAACCGGTAGGCCCTAGTTTATGATATTGTATGCATGTAAATACATTTTTTTACTTATAGAGCTCATTTTTGCCGTGTTATCTTATCAGGAATTTATGTTCCAATCGTATCTTTTAATTTTTTTTACCATGCGCAAACTGGCGTTGATCTGTTTGTCAATTTTTGTCACTTTTTTTTAATTTCATATTTGTTTATTATAATTTGTAATAAATCTGGTGTTTGAGATTATTATTGTTAAAAATCCCCATTCTTTTTCTGTCAGTCCGAGTCTTACACTTAAACATCAGTCATTTTTGGTCGCAAGAAAAAAATATTTCCTGAACACCCAAAAACAACCCATTTTTTCGCGGTCACAAAAGCGTTAACAGGTGGGAAGCGGTTTATTACAAGATAAGCTAACTCTGCTTCAGAATGTGCCAAGCGAATAGAAATGCCGCGATTACAGCGCGCTAAACAGTAATTACAGTATGTATGCAAACGGAAAATGCAAGCGGAATGTATGCAAGTGGATAGGCATAATTGTCCCTACACACCCCTACTTTTTCCCATCCGGGCGCTGCGCCAAACATGGTCACAAAGTTAAGTGGGTGCCGCGGCTGGCCCATGGTTCATCACTGAGCGTTTTGTTCGGCGCGAAACTACGTTGCTTCATCATGAGTTACTCCTGGTACGGACCCAAGGCACTATGCGTCTTCCTTGCAAATGAGAGGCCTAAGCTTTCTTCAGAATACGCAAGTTACCAGTGGGCAATAATTTCTCACTGCCGCATTCATCGGTCTTGCAGAGCAGGGATTGTTATCGGTCACACATGCAGTTCGTCTTGAATAGCACGTTGCCTGTCTTGTCACAGATACACAGTGTGCGAACTTGAAATTCATAAAAATCAGGATAAAAGATATGTGTTTTATCTTGTGAAATGTAAAGTAGCGCTGATGTTTTAGAAAGGAAACCTTTTCCGTGCTGTAATAAATGCCGTTTTATGTTAGCTGCTCCATGTAGGCGAAGGCGTACGGTTAGCAAGGAGGAAATGTGTAACAAGAGGTTTCTTGCATAGCCCACGTACGTACGGTCAAATGTTCGCTAGTACGAGGCAAGCTTGAGAGCCTGTGTTTATATATTAACCTTCCTAATAAAAATAACTGACATTTGTTATTGTTTTCAATTTTTCAATATTTGTCAGTATTTTTATGCAATATTCCTTTTGATTCCTATTTAGTTTATTGCTTTTCGTAACCTGATATTGTTCGTTTTCTGAACCTCCGCTTAATCTCTAGACCAGAGATTTCTACTTTCTTCTTACACTGCTCCCTCTTAGGACACATAGGGGAGCTGGCAGATTTAAACAGATGGTCAGTCACTTAGGGCACAGCTTTAACACAACAGATGATGTTTCTCGGTTCTATAAAGTCTCAACTGCGCAAGTTTCGCGAAGTATTTACGTGAACCCTATTACTTTTTCGTCACTTTTAAGGCCAGTAACACATGGGAAAAAGCAGGATTTGTTATTACAATCTGAGGTTCCCATCCTCCTTTCAGTAATGGCACAGTCCCAGGACTGCCAATCACATACACTTCTCAGATGGTGATCCATTACTGCTGCTCCAGCCATTTCTACTCCGTTAATAACATGCTCATGTAGGTAGTAGTACGCCTCTTATACACATTATCAACCTGAAGGACTAGGTCCAGTGTATACGTAAAATACGGTTGGCCAGCTTCCGTTGCGTTGAGCATGCATGCTCCTCTTGCAATAATTCGGACCCGGCTTCCATTCTAACCCACACCTTAACTACCCAGATTCACGTCAACGACTTTTCATTTTTCACATGACATTTCCTGAGAAGTTGTCTTTCAATCGAGTATTTCCTCACATGTTTTGGTACTTCATGCAATAAGCTTTATTAGGTGACATCTGCAAATTTTTTTGTGTTATCCGCGGGCATTTGATGGGAGATGCGTCAGCCATCTTGAGGGCGGTCTCGTTGAAACCCCGACGCTAGATTTTCAGCTTGCCTACTTCACTGACGTTTTCGCACAAAAAAGTCTCGATGTTAACGGATAGGTGTAAAGCTGAATATTTGGCTCGAAGGGGTGTGCACTTAGAACACATATATTCTTAATTTGTTTTTCAAAATTCTAGAGAAGTGCCATATCTGACAAGGTTCATTATGACGAGAATTTTAGAATAGGGATGCCAAGTATACGTCATAGCCGTACTTTTTGCGGGTGCTTGTGGTCATTAGCTTACGTACCAAGTTACCTGGACCATTACACTAAATTGTTTTAATTTTTATGCATTTATCGACGTCCAGAATTGAACTTTGCCTGTGCAAAGGCACGAGCGTACCGTCACAGGCCAGCCTGTCAATAGAACCTAAATGGCATATCGGTCATATTTCTATATTTTAACAGTGGTGCCGTTGATATTTGAACTTTTTCGCAAGTCTGGTGAAGCTAATTGGTCACATGGGAGCAGAAGCAGGTTCCCACATTCACTTGCGGCCTCGCAGACATGCCTTCTGGGGCCCACCAGTAGAGGGCGCAGTGGTCTCGCAAGATGTGATTCTTCTCCCTCTCGCTAAGGGAGGGAGCCTGCCGATGATGGCGTTTAGCTGCCGATTCGCTTGAGCCAACCGTACAATTTGCGCATCAACAGCGCTGCTGTGCTCAAGCGAGCGCCCGTTGAGTTCTAGCCGATACAAGAGAAACACAGCCCCGTCGTTTCAACTGATTTTACACGACCTCGTATCGGGCTTAGTTTGTACTTTAAAACAATGGGTATTTAAATATGCGTTTATACGCATACAGTGGCATTAACTTTTTGTCATTGTGTTGATAGCGTACAACGTTCGGATGGGAGTCGGCAAAAACCACTGTACCTTGCTGCCAAGTTTTTTAAAGGTATTCTATGGACCGTGCCTTATCGCACACCTCTCTTGAAATGTGGTGTCTTAAATTTTGAAGAAACTATAATTAGATGAATTGATTATTTATTTATTGCGAGGTTTAACGCGGTGACGCTAGACAGGCGATTACAATCGATTAAATTCTACTACCTCGGGATCGTTAATGTGCGGCGAAATTTCGTACACACGGGTGTTTTCGCCTATTGCCTCGCCGGGAAAAGCGCCCGCCATGGCCGGGAAACAAACCCGCGTCCCCGGGATTGGCAGCGCAACGCCTTAGGCACTGCGTCACCGCAGCGGGTAAATTAGATGAATTGATACGCTGTTCTAAGAAATACCTAGGAAATAAAAGCAGTTCCCAGTTTTATGAGAAGTAGTAGGCATAGTATTGCATTCCGCGAGCGAAAACAGGGCGCAAAGAGGTGCACGGCGTCTTGATATGATGGCTTCAGAATCTAAATGCAGGCGGGGAAATTGCGGCTCACGGTAGATACGTGGTCTCTGGTTCCAGGAGCTTTTCTTTGTCATCCGCATGGAAATCAGCGCCTTCCTTCTGGAAGCGAAGGGGAGGGCAGGGAGCGAGGACTCTATTGTTCGGAATACGAATGGTGTTACGTTCCTCAGTGCGTCATAGACCCGAACTGTGCGTTGCCGTTGCAAGAAGTTTCGTTGGCTGCCAACATTCATGAAAACGATTGTGCTCTCGCTATTGTTGTCCCCTCCTTGAATAGATACCGTACGCGGAACTGAATATGAAATGGCGATTTTTTTTCTGTACGCGAATTATTTGATTTCTACAAGTTCAAAAGCACTTTTAATATGTAGAACGCGATTAGTGAACTTAATAACATGCGGCCATAATAGTTACAACGTAGGAAGTACCGCCGGTTGGTTACAGCCTTTGTGCCCTCTGTTGTATACCTTCAGAACACAACTTCCTGATCCGAACCCACAAACCTTGAAGCGCTTTGAAGAACTTCTCCACATTTAACTTTGTCCTCCATCTATCCCAAAAATTTACGAATCTATTGCATATCCTCTAAGCTCAATCAACAATAGATACGACTGGATGTGAACATACTTGCAAAGTGTGTAGACAACAATGTTTCATGCTTAGTGAGGAAAAGAGAACGTTTGTCTTTCTGCCCTGCGCTGAACTCCTCTAGAACGCAACGTCACACGCAACAGCGCAGTTGCGAGGGGATACCGTGCCGCATGTTTTCAGGCCTTTCGTAGCATGAAAATATCCATATTATTCACGCAAAAAAAAACAGCTTACGAAAAAATGTATAAAAAAACTTCACATACCTGAATTTTTTGCTACCGTGAGAAACGTGACTTAATAAAAGTTCTCGCTACCATTCCATCAGAGCGTATAAGACCGGCCTGCGCGAATTTGTAATTGCAACTACCTTGAGCCACCTCATGTGGGACTGCCTCCAGTATCCTAGTCAAAGAAACTACACCACACGGTGCCTGGCTGCTGCAATGGGCTTCTCGTATGTCCGTCGGTCTGTCCGTTCATACATTGATTTAGCCCCCCATTCATTCATCCACCCACCGACCCACCAACCCATACATCCATCCATCCACTCATCCATCAATCCATCCGTCTATCCGTCCGTCCGGCTACAACGTGGAGGTCCAGGATGCACTGGGGAAGTGCAACCTTCGTGTAAGAGTTTAAATTAGACTTAATGCTACACGTAAGGCTTTGCCTTCGTCTCAAACGTTTCTGCTGAGCTGTATCCAATACTGCTATGTGCAAGTCGAATGTAGTGCCAAAACACCCTCGCACATATACCGATTTATTATACGCAGCGAAGACACAACCGATTCCCCAGTTTATGCTTCGCAGCATCAAATAGACATTTTCCCTAACAAACAAAAAATCGGCCAGAACCGTTCTGTTCTGTGCGGGTTAATAACCAGTCAAGACGTAGCACTTCTCGCGAGGTTAGATTTAAGCTCGTACATAAACTTGACTGCCGCTTCTTCCCCTTCCGCCACCCTTTCAAAACAGGCGGCCTCCTTTTCCCTCTCCCGCCGAATTCCGAAAAGCGGCTCTCTTGAGTTGCCGTTTTCCATGCTTTTACGCGTTCACGGAGAGCACTCAGGTGCGGTTTATATGCACTCATACGTCATTTCCATGTCTACGCCAGCTTTCCAGCTGCAAAATAGGTATGATAGCTACGCGTGTATCGTTTCACCATGACGCCACGTTTTTAGCACAAAGCGGCAGCAATAGCGGATTCGCCGGCAGAATATTGTGGCGCCACTTCCTCTCGCTGCTGCATCTCTAATAAGACGGTGAAAAGAATAACGCCTTTCCATTGCGTTCATTCTGCGGTGGGCGACATCACTACGGAGAAGCCGTTCACTCGGCTTGCGAAAGCAAAATAAGAGCGCAGCTCCGTCAGATGCCTGTAGCAGCAGGCCGAAATAGCGCCACCGCTGAATCAGTTGCGGATAGGAGGAATAGATGACAAGCCGGCACTTCCGCTATCATAATTAGAACGGAAGAAGACGGGGAGGGCAAACATCACCGGCCTTATCTGCGGAGGAGAGCTGTATGGTGAGGCCTTTGGCTACAAAAAGGTCTTCGATCTCCTTCAATTGATAATGCTAGGAACGATAGTTTTATAATTTATTTGGGGTATACTGGGTAGTTCTGTCACAACTTTCGACATACGTTTGCTCAATTTCACCATATTGACAGCCTTTCTTGCATAGCTCAGTGACTTTGATTGGTGTTGCACTTGAAAGTAACGGCTTCCTGCAAAAACTGAGGAAAACATGTTTGGTCTAGTTCTGAAACGCCCAAAATAGTGTCCAACAATGATCACAGCAGTGCTGCCATGAAGACTAAGCGCGCAAAGTGCGTTTTTATGATCTTCTGATATACCACTTTGGTGTGCCTACGGGTATATATCCAGTGGAGTTCACAACAACGTTATTTTTTTTTCGCTTTTGACAGACGTCCCCGCAGAGATCGTCATCGTCCACTTCAGGGTTCAAGAATTTTGTAACATTTAGAACAGACATTCCCACTGTTTGTATGACTGTCATCTTGAGAGACACGGGTCTTTTTATAGGAAGCAAAGTTTGCACATGGCCTAGGGTCAAAAATATTATTGCATTGCAGTCCAAACTCTCCGAATCAACCTTGTATGCGCCATGTAATTTCTATTTCAAAGACATCGAGAATGCGACATTTGAGAGGTTCTGCAGAATTTACCTTTACTACATAACCTCCGTACAATATTAGGTAGATTTAAATTATTATACTCAAGTTGAAACTTTCCCTACATAAACTTCATAAACCACAGCTTGTCAAGCTTGCTTCCATACACATTGACGACAGGCGCGGATGGCTATTCACGAAATGTAGTCAACCTGCTGCTTCAATTTATACTTGCTTTCACACAGCAACCAGTCAACCATCTTGTCTTTACTGTCTATCTGCCGCTCTTCATAGGCACACATCTCTTGACGTTCGTGGTGTTCCCTCATCATCGCACGAATACAACTTGGATGCCCAGCCTTGCGCACGTGCGGGTTTGTGTTCCAGAATAAATAATTCTCTCCTCGCCATACGCGCATATGTATAAAATGCGCATTGCATGCTGCACGTCCAAGACTAGACTAGACAAGACTAGACTATTTTGAACGTCCTAGACTAGATGCAAAATATCAAGTAACCTGTCATTGTGAAATGGGAAAACATAAAGTACCAAGGCCAACGTAATGCAATAAAAAAGGCAATACCCCGAGTTCAGTAAATAAGGAATGGATTACCTCAATCGGACACAGTCATAATAGTTAAATATTGCCTGGATACCTTTTGAAGAAGTCCAATAAGAACACTGCATTTGTTACTCTATAGTTGAGAGGAATAAATTGGTCCTCATGGCATAAGTATTGGTTTAGTAGAATAGTCACACAAGCGCTCTAGATTCTGCGCTCAGGAGTATTCAACGTGTCAGAATGATTACAGTGAAAAGTCCTATCATAATTTTTATAAAGAACTCCAACGCCGATGCATGAGTAAGCTGCGTTATTATGGGTACCTCATAACCTCTAACCAAGTGTCGAAATAGCTGGTTATATGCTACTCGTCACGATATTTATTATAGACAACACTCTTTTAACGAACCTTGTATTTCTATTAATCTCGAATATAGATTAGGACCTTCAATGGTTATTATGTGCATTTCAAACGACGACAGCTTCATCAAGCACATCATGCACGGCAAGCAGTACCCCCATTATTGTGGAAGCTGCCTACAGCTTGCCGTTTGTTTCTAAAGATAGTAAATTCATCAAAACTCTTTGAAACTTCTGTTTGTTGCAGCGCAAAAACCTGTGTTCAAAGTTCATAGAGGAGTGGTCGACCTCTCAATTTCGCCCTGTAGCAGCTCTATCTACTACTACGAGATCCTGCAGTTCAATGTCCATCTTTCAATCGTTCTTGAGGTAGTCTTTTTTCTCGTTTCCACCGTTCTGTTCCTACATGAAACATATGTGCACAGAACGGAGAGCTACTCAGACTTCCAAATTCGACTTGTTCAGAAATGAAATAGGTGAGCCTTGGGCAAAATAAAACACGCACTATTGCAATTTCGACACGCGAAAACCCCACCTCCGCCAGAACAAAACGCACTTACAATATTCTTTTGCAACGTGCAAGGTATTTCGCATTGTTTCTTCTTGAGCTTGAAGTCTATCACACAGACAGTTGGTAGTGGCGCACGCGTTCTTCAGAAGCAGCGGGGACGCTTCTGAATTTCAATTTCCCAGAGGCGTAGATTGTCCCTGTCTTTTGTCATTGAAGTGGTTCCCGGACTCAAACTCTGTGTTTTACTCTTTGAAAAAATGGCAGGGCTTGGTTGTTTGATACTTATTCGTATGCTGGCTTCATTTCCACCAGTCAGCGTGCCCTGTGCACTGGTTGCAGCTGTTTGGAAAACACGTCCGCGTGCAACTTTCTTCGCCCAGCGGGTAAGTGGAAAGGGATGCCGCTGGCATAAAAGCTTTGGTGAGCTTCCTATAGGAACGATGTCTCGACAACGGAATTTAAATATCAAGATATGCATGTGAACGCATATATATGAGGCTGTGGTTCTGAAGGGGCGTAGAGATTGATATATATATATATATATATATATATATATATATATATATATATATATATATATATATATATATATATATATATATATATATATATCTATATTATATATATATATATATATATATATATAATATAATGGGAAATGAGGGGCTCGCTAAAATATGATTGAAAATAAAGGTTGGCAGTCAAGAAAACCACGGAAAGCAAAGGGTTGGTTGTGGTGGGTCATAGAAACAGATGAAGAATTTTTTGAGTCAGAAAAAAGTGGTGAAAGGTGGTTTCTGTCTGAATCAAAAAATTCTTCATGTGTTTTTATGACCCACCACAACCACCCCTTTGCTTTCCAAGGTTTTCTTGACTGCCAACCTTTATTTCCCATTTATATATATACATATATATATATATATATATATATTTTTTTTTTCTGATTCGCTACATGCTTAGCGAGGGCCTCTGTTCTGGCAGTCTTGGTGCCAAAAGTAGCTTAAGAGGGTTCAACGCTGGTCGACCACTCTCGACATGTCGTAGACACTCGAGTCACGGCCCGGGGGTTAAAAAGAAGGTCCCCTTCACCCCGAGTAGTCCTAGTGGCGCTGGCCACCACCCCCAAGTACAGGAAACAAGAAATACCTAACAGAACTGCCCAAGAAAGTGGTGGGGGAACAGCCACGCCGGTAGCGTAGTGGTATCGCACCAGAACGGTATCTGCAGGTCGTGGGTTCGGATCCCAGCCGGCGGGCATTTTTTCACCACTTTCTTTCTTACTAAAAAAAATCTTCATCTGTTTCTATGACCCACCGCAACCTCCCCTTTCCTTTCCGAGGTTTTCTGGACTGCCAACCCTTATATTCTGTCTTAATTCACCAAGCCCCTCATTTCCCTATCATATCTATATAATATATATATATAATATTATATTATATATATATATATATATATATATATATATATATATATATATATATATATATATATATAGTAGCCTCGGTAAAGCCGAACGAGACGAAAATCCTCCACTGAACTGGTATCTTTATTTTTGCCGGAACTGCAGCCGAACCCTTCGATACGGTAGTATTTAAGCCCGCTGAAGGCGAACTGGAAGTGAAATAATAAAGGGAGAAATATCTGTCACTGGTTGACGACTAAACGGTTCCTCTACCCGTTGTTGTTCTACGCGTGATTCTATTCTTAACTCTACACGTGATATCAAATTCGTCGGCTCTCACCGACCGTTTCTCTTTACAGCAACCACAAAAATCGCTACTCTATGCGTTGTCACAACGGTTTGAAAGGTATGTCAGCCAGTGCTGCAGTGAAAGAGGCTAGATCGACCCCCATCTCGGCGGTTTCTTCAGCCTCACCCAACTATTAGCTCCGCCAATTTTTTTCAGAAGCACTAACAAATAAGGAAAATTTTAGTGACGTCAAGTGAAGCCAAGCAACATCACATAACTCTTTGGCGGACCCATGTTTTGCGGGAGTCTGAACGATGTGCTCGGTATGTAGTCACGAGGCGCTGTGTGTCGCCGCCACGGCGACACAAACGTTCACGCCCTGACGTCATAGCTAAGCAATGGTTGGCTACTAATAAAGAAATCTATTGTCTCTCTCTCTCCGGACCCCTATTTTTGCCGTTACTTAACCCGAACAGGAGCCGTTATGTTTTCAACCCGCAGATCCTGAACCAGAACCGGACCAAAAAAATAAATGAGGTTACAGGTTCCCGACGAGACGGTCCTAACACCCTTTGTTAATGCGAAAGCTCTCTTAGTAGGACCAATGGCATACTTTCACAAAAAAATAAGGCCTCCCATAGACCGCTTCCTCGACCGAAAAGTTCTGATTAGATGCCCGGCACACGGCTCCTTGATAAGAACTGTGGACACACTGCGTGTGCGTGGCACCGGGCTTCCATTGCGTGAAAACGGTTGTAGAGAATCGCCAAAAAGAAATGGTTGTATATAAGCCAGTACACGCATCGACCGTTATTGCGAACCTCAGATTAACAATTTTTTCAGATTAACGAACATTCTGGAAATCCCCTACCAAATGTTCATTAATTTCTATGTAAAAATATTTCACTACTACCAATTTCATAACACAGATTCTTTCAGAATAACGTATCGAATATTATCATCATCTTATAAAACAGCACTTCAAAATAACGTATTCCGAGTGTACGAACTTACTCGTGTTGGTGTGAACGACGACTAATGGTGGATATGTAATACTATCATCATCAGCATACTAAATGCGCGTTAGCTCTATCGCTATCGCCTACGCTTGGGAGGTTTCGCCTCCATGCTAGCCAGTGGAGATGACAAGATGAGTGAAGGATATAATGCATGGGATGAAGTCGCCGAAACGCTCGGCGTGGACGCGGCAGTCACCTGCAGTGCGACGATGAAGCATGCACGTCTGCTGAACTGACGACTGAAGATATCGTCAATACCGTTCATCGCGATGACGCAACCAGCGACAAGGCGACGACGACGCTGAGAGAGGGCCCGCAAGCCAGGCGAAGAAGCCGCGTCTAACGCCGATGTTTTGCAGTGCGTAGCAAAAATGCGCACTTTTCTGAGCAGGTCCACCAATGCCACCGAGGCAGTGCACAAGAACGTGGACAGCTTTGAATCGTTCGTCTTGCAGTAATTGAGTGGCACACGTCAGGCAAAGATCCCTATTTCTTCAAATAAACGTGCATCCAGCCCCGCGTTAGAGGCTCACGCGATTGTGCACGTGTTCCCAGTAAAGGTAGGTGGATGCTTTTGATTTAGATATCTGGTAGATGGTTTTACATAGTGCGCGAAAATTGTGGCATGGGCTCGTTATTTGTTTGCAATTTGGATCTACTATCGATTGGACGCATTTCTAGTGAAGGCTGGAAGCACTTTTAGCTTTCGCTTTTCTTTCAACTTTCTTAAGGAAGGGATGGTAAATTTCTGATAATGCGCGGTCACTATCATTCGGCGCATTGCTCCCTTCACGCGCGGTCAACTTCGTGATCTTTTTCTCCCAAGCCCTCTTCCGGCCTCTGTGGCCTTCTTGTGTTAATAAAAATTCTTTCGCTCACTCTCACACGCATCTCAACTCCAGAGCAATCACATCACTATCAGCGCTTCCTACGTGGTCGCAACATGGGAAGAGAAGAAGGGAAGAACTGATATGTTGTTGCTGGTCGCGCATGCGGACTGCAAGGTTGAGCAAGACACACTTCCTTCATCCTGCAGAAAATACAAAACTCCCAGTTTGCATTTCTCTCCCTGCGAAGATTGCCGCCCTAAGCAACGGCGAAGATCGACACCCCAAACGTGCTTCCTTTTTTGCGTTTACTAAAGTGCTCAGAAATGTCTCTCGCACACCTCCAACGTGTAAATACTTAACGAGTGTTATCCGCGGGACAGGTTCTATGGCTAAGCCACTGGCACTCATGCATGTTCGATCATCGCCTGCGGCGGCCGTTTTCTGTCCACGACGAAAAACGAGAACTTCTATGTGTCGATATTCCCAGGGGGTCGAAAAGTTTCTTCCACCATGCATGATACAATGCGAGGCACAGGCATTGCCTCACAGCATCAAACGCGCTTGTATGCTTTACACGTGTGTTTACTCGGGAAAAGCAAAAGAAATGCCTATAACTTGGTTATGAATTATTTGCACAGAGTTTATACACGAATAGTTTCTCATATTTTTTCCTGCCGTCAGCAATCAACTCAGCGCAAAACGAAGACGTAGTTTTCTCTAGACGTTCCTTCATAGCCCTACTTTTGACATAACCATGCTTGTCATCTCTGCGAAGTTGGCAAGAAGGCTGCTGCCTAAGATAATCGTTAGTTTCTTAGGATGTGTAGGGCAGACAAGTTTGTACGGGCGTTTTTCGTCTTACGTCAAAGTAGATCCAGCTAACAAGATAATATTTTGGGCCCTGTAGCTACTAATCTACACGATTAATGGAGCATGTATTTGAAGTCTGCGATAAAGAACCATCTCGGGCTTGATTTCTGAAGATTTGGAAAAAATTTCAGAAAGGACTTTCTTATACTGGTTTTGAATGCAGCATCCCACCCCCCCTCCCTCCTTCCCCCTAACCTGCAATTCTACGCATTTTAAGAATTCAACCATACTTTTTTCTATATGGACTATAAAGGGCACAAAATATAGGTTGAGGGATAAATATTACTAAAAAATGTAAACTTCCGTAAGTGTTTCTAAAAAAAGAACAGGTTTGTGCATTTCGGCAATTTTGGAAAGTGTCACGCTTGTAATATTTATTAGAAAAAAATTCTCCCACAAGCTAAAAAAGCATTACTAATTTACAAGTATAAAAGACCCAGCAAAAAAATTTATGCTGATAGCTGTAATATTTTGTCTTCTGTAGTAGTAGAAACTTCAAATTTCATGCGATTTGTCCAATGCGGATGGGGCTGGATTCGGCTGTGCTTTCTCTAGAAAGAGAAAGCTTTTCCCTGCAGATAAATTTTACATGTAACTGCGTGCGGAAAATGAGCTATATGTAAATTTTTCACCAAAGTAAAGGTGACCAGACACACCTGCCCCATCTCCCGTTTAAGTTCCACAAACCTGTCCGCCAGACGCCATGAGGGCTGGGCGAGAAATTGGCTGGTGAAGCACCATTCCTTCCTGTGCTTCCCGTGCTACTTGCCTCAATTGCTGAAAATTGGCGTTCAAATAGCGCCACTGGTATGGTGACAAAGCAGCATTTTAACTTTTTTTTAGTATGTAGTTATGTAGTTTTTGTTGTCCCTCTAAATTACTCAACATTTTCTATACTACGGTAATAATTCATCGAACTGGTTCGCGGACCGGTATTTTTTCAGCTCGATATATGTGTATTGCAAACGAGAAGACGAACGGGTAAGGAACTTCAAGTTTGCTTTGCGTTTCGGCCTGCGGCAAGCCTTCGTCAGGAGGCCTGCCTTTTAGATATCACAATCTTTGCTCAATAAAACCGCTGTTACATGGTGGTAAGCGAACTGTCAGGGACAATTTAAACGCGATCACAAAACTATTAACCAGAATACAGATATAGCGCGGTTCCTTTACCTTCAAGTCAAGTTGACGCGCGCCTTAATTGCAGTAACAAATTTGGTAAATGGTTTTCCAAGTATAACATCAGCGTACCCTTATCAGACCTCTGCGAATAGCATTTTTCAATTTGGTGTGTTGTGGTTCACATTTTTTGTTCCCATTTCATTGGTCCATCACCGTAATAGTACCGAACTCCAAGATGACATGGTAGCGTGGTAGGCTAGCGGCTTTCAGGGAAGGTGCCTCCGTTTTGACAACGTGGAGGCACTAGCCAAACATAATTTATTTATTACACGGTTAGTAGAGAAAATAGATGATACACGGAGCACCCCACTGGTGTTCTTACGACATTTCTATTCGAAAAGGGCATAGAAATGTTCTCCAAGGCGGGCCAGTACTCACTCCCCTCTCCCCGATGCTTGCTTTGACCATTGACTTTATAGTCCTAAATGCAACGCTCAGAAGAGGCGACGACACGTAAGAGTCAAACACGCACTAGCAAAAGCATCCTCGAATAACCGTAGAGGCGATGGCCCCGACGCCAACCACCCTTAGAGGCCGCTGCGGTAAGTACCTGCATGCTCAAGAGTGTTCGGGCCGTACCGCAGCCTTGGTGTCGCAGAAGCGTGCACTGACTTCCTCGGCTCAGCGCTAGGTGCCCTTGACCTCGCATGACTAGTGTTCTGCATATAAGCGCTATGGCACGTCCGTTGTGCCCTGTTTTACCTTGCACGCCGCGTCAACACACACATACCAGGGTTGATACGTAGCACCACATAAGTTTCTTAACTCGAGATAAAAGCCCCATGTATTGTTTGGTAACCCGCATCGGAAGTAAATACTTACCACGGAAGGCAAAATTTTTATGTGTACCAGATTCGGGCTAAGCTGATGACTTACATCTTAGGGCTTGTTGCCGATAGGACTGTCCATGCAAACTCACAGCGCTGTCCTGACTCGTCTTTTATGCGTCTGGGTTTACGGCGCCGTTTTGTTTTTGTTGTGGGTTTTTTTCAATTATGGGCCAAACTTTATAGTTCCCCCGCATTCCTTTTAACTTTTCAGAAATCGATTATGCGAGCGTATCCTCTCTCAATGTTTCAAAATACTTTATGCAGAAATTTTGCCATCCTAGGGACTTGAACAATTTAGTTTCTCACTTTCGAAGGCACGCGTTCAATACTGGTGTGTTCTTGCAGACCTTGTCTGCCTCTGAAACCACTCCGCTCAAAAACGAAGAGCAATTGAACTTCTAAATACAACAAATCGAATTTGTTGAACAAAAAATATCGACACAACGGAGAAAGACGAAACGCCTTTTCGGTGTTCGAGATCACGTCGCTGAATCATTCTTTGAATTTTTTAAAAAATTGATCGAATCCTCAGCGTCCAGGGCAGAATAAGATATTGTTGGCGTACACGGCCACAGTCTCATTTTTAGTAAAATAAATCTCCAAAATAACAAATAGGCGGTGCCACGACCTAAGGAAGTCCACGTAAGTTTTTTTATCGACCTGTTTCATTCGTTATAACTTTTAGGTTTATTTCCACAGTTTCCCTTACACTAGTTAATATTTTAAAATCCTAACTTCTCATTACTTCCTTTGGGCGACTAGTGCTTGTTTCATCCAGCTAAAATTTAATGTCCAGGCATCTCTTGTTTTGGCCTTCAAAACAACAGTCGAACACAGAAAGACCAGTGTTAGGGAAGTGCTATGGCTTCTGCGCTGCGTCGACGTTGTCACTGGTTTGTCCGCGCAGCTCAAGCGTGGTCACAACGTTGCTCAGTGCACTCTTATTAAAGCGAAGCTTGCTTGGTCCCACAGATGGCGGTGTCGTTAGCTAAAACGAACTGCAGGAAAACCAACAGAGAGTACATGATGATGATGATAATGTCGAATATTACAGGTTCCTGTGGATGTAATCTAGCGTGTGTCCATCGGGTTATGAAGCCGACGTCTATCCGATTGCGCCATTTCAGCACAGTCGAAGGAGTTTGGAATTTAAAGCGGATTTGAACGCTCCACTTTCAACGGCGACAATGGGGGGCGCGGGAACTCAGCGCTCACGTTAGGGATTCATTTTCCCTCGTCAGAGTCTGGACTTTTACATCCAGGCCATGTGTACTTTGATCGTTGACGCTTCACCATTCGGTTCCGGCCCGCAAGAAAGCTGTGCGTTCCAACCGTTGCCTTCTTTAAACAGAGGTGATTTGAATTTTTGACTGTAGCGCACATGCCAGCTGATTGCGCACAAAGCCAAACAGGAAGTGGGGCCCCTTTAGTATGCTACGATTTTCAAGTTGCTCCCAACCGATCTGAGTGGGAAAAATTGCGAACGTTTCCTTCTCCCCCTTTCCGGTCCCTTGATGACGCACCATTTGTAAGCAGTGTGTTCGATGTGGATTCACTATCAGCTGATGATGGATATTGAGAGGTTGTAGACTGCACACTTGCCCGTGATATCTGTGTAGAAAACTTTCTATTCTTTTAAACAGGAGCGCTATTTTTCATATTTGCCACTCTTAGTTAAACTCTCTGGTGGTTTTATTCTGATCTTCCCTTTCACAAAAAACACCGAAAAGATTATCTCCCCGGGCAGCACAACAGTAAACGAGCTTTCTCATGACTCCACCTCGGTAGCCGAAGGGCTACAAACATGTGCTGCAAAACGACCAGGCATGAGCTGAGTCCCAACCACGTGGATATTTTTCCTATGGAAGCAAAAAAAGAAAGTTTGAAAGGAATATGCGGATGTTTTTTTTTCACAGCATCGAGTTATACTTCATGCATATGACCTAGGCCTACGTCTACAGTTATTCACAAAAATAGTTAGAAAAAACACCAAAAAATCGTCCCTGAAATTCTTATCTGACGAACAAAAACGCTCATTCCAATGTATTTGTCGCTTGTTTCGTCGTTTTTGGCTTCAAAGTAGGCAGAGAAATAAGACCTAACTAGCTTGAACCTCTACGTTGTTGAGTAAAGTTAGACGAAATATTTTCATTTCGTGTTTCCGGACGCGGCGAGAAATGTCCAATTTCTATGAATGATGTTCGGTGCTAATGCCTCATATTGAGCGCCAGTTTAGTTGGCGATGACGAGCACAAAAAGAAGCGCTGTACCTGTCCGTCTGAACTGAGTAGCCCGGTGTGCATCATTGTCATTCTTTACTGCGAAACAGTACACCTCTACGCGCCAAGAAAATTTTTGTATCCGCTCAGCGGAAAACTAACAGAATAAAAGAGAAATTACTCCACTGCCAAGAATCTAAGCAGGAGAAAAATAGAGAAACGGAGCGAGAGCCCATCGTCTTACCGACTAAGCTATGCCTACACGAGGAGTCTGGGAGACACACAATGTACTCAAGGAGCGTAGCGGCGGGTCTACACACTGCGGTCATTCAAAGCCTTCGTCTGAAGTGCAAACCACTTAATGTATGGTAACGGACTTCGCGTGCTTTGGATTAGCGGTTACCGGACCAGCGTCTGGAGAAGTGTCAGGGCCTTGGCGGCCATCCATGGAACAAAAGTTAGGGGGAGGGTATGAGAGAGCCATGCAGCGCGTGGCGCGCCCTTTCTCACCCTTCACCAGGCAGTCTGCAGCGTCTTCTTTCTCCCGTCGCTGCTGCGTACAGACGCCGCCCCCGAGAAAGGCAGGAACAGCTGTCAGAGTCTCTGCTTGCCCTCTTTGTAGAGCTACGTGTAGGAATTCAAGTGAATTAACACAGGTAATTGTTGTGGGTGTCGTTTACAGCTTCGCAGTCCAACAGCCAATTTTTTTTGTTCCTCTGCGGAGTTCGCCCAAGAAAGAATAAGTGCGCTACTTTCATTCGACGGAAGTGCATGCATGAAGTAAAGGAGTAAACATAATTTGATAAGGAGTTTATATTGGTAGATTTAGAAAAGGCGCACAAAAGTTGGCAAGAAAGTGTTGGGCCACTAACTGACGCAGGTGGAGAATATATATTTTCGTAGAATACATATTTTAAATTAGACACCACATTTATTCTTGTACGATAAAGATCGGACTATGAAGTAATGATCGCAAGGCCAATTATAGACGGGATTGGCGTATAACAATAGTGCAAGTTCCAGCAGTAGACAGTCCGCATTCATCCCCGCTGTAAATTAATAAACACCATAGAAAATAAAATTTCGTATGTGCTAATCCTCAACACCCAGCACGCGATTTGTCAAATCTGCCTTTTTTTAAACAGCTAATATGCATTGGGTGCACCCCCCTCGGTGCCTCAGTGGCTAAGGCGTCATGCTGCTGGGGATAAGCACGCCAGTTTGAAACCCGCCGTGGTGGCCGGTTTTCTGATGGAGGCACAAAGAGAGAAACGCCGGTGTGTCGCAATTTCGGGGAACGTTAAATATCACCAGGTGGTCGAAATTAATCCGCAGCCCTCCACTACGCCACGCCTCATAGCGCAGTCGTGACTTCGGCGTGTTAAACACTACAATACAATAATGCCTTGGGTGCAATGCCATCGGGACAGTGACATTTTGGCTCTGCTAGTTCGTATGTGATGGAAAACATCTGTGACAGATTTACGGCTGGTTTAGGTCGAGTTGTCTACTCTCATTTGACTACCTTTCTTCTCCTAATAACTTGATATCTAAAGCTTTTAACCATGCCCTCTCAGCGAACGCATTGCGCGTGTGTGACCGCTGAACTTGTTTGATAGAATTTCGCTGACCGCCCATGCACCTATAGAAATAGCCATCAAACCGTCAATAGAAATTGAGTTATTTTGTTTTGCTTTTGGTTTATTAGTCCAAGTTCTTGTACATATTTTATTGCCTCAAATCAATCGCCACGTGAATTTAACTCTGTTCAAAACACATTTTGGTGCTCAATATTTTAAGCAAAGAACACGAATAAGCGTGACTCCAACTTTCATTTATGTTAGGCTGGCAAGCACGGGTTCTATTCGTTTAATGTATCAGGTCAGAGCGGGAAAAGCAATGACTCCACCATCATTCCTTCAACCCTATTATTACGAAATAAATTGGAGAAGGCCCCTTTTTCTCAACTTGCACACAGTGTCGGCACGCCACCGTCGCAAGCCTTCGTGCTTTCCAGAGAGAATTATTGTTCAACATAATGTCGGATGCGTTACATGAACAGCCTTACACTTATTTCTTACATCTGATTTTTTTTTTGCTGCTAGCGAGGGTAAGAAGTAACGCACTTGAGCCTGCACAACACAGTATTAAACGGAGAGAGCTCACCTGTTTCCCTTTCGAAGCAATCTGGGTCGCATATCAATGTGTTTGAACTTACCCTATGCCATTCCAAGTACCTTTCAAACCGTGGATATGACAAGCTACATTCACCCAAAAAATCATTTTGTGACGCTGAAAGAAGTGATCACGCTTGAAGATTTTACCTTACGTTTTTTTCATGCTCGCCGGCATTTGCGCTCCCTCGGAACAGTGCTTTCTTATATTTTGAGAATCTACTGCTTCTCCGGATACCAAATTGCACTGTTCCTTGTGCAAGGAAACGTTAATTTTACGATGTTTTTTCAGATCCGTGCGATGTATTGGTATATCTGTATTTAATCCGGTCTATGAGCCCGCAAGGCACGCTCCAATCGGCTGAGATCACAGGAACGCAAAGCAAAGCTACACCAATCAAGGCTGCATATTTAAAACATTTTTATATAACAAGATCCTTATATTTCCTCAGTAAAAGTGAATGGGGTTAGCGAAGCAATCATTTTTTCTCTTTTTTTAGCAATGGAACCCCTGAGATGCGCTTTTGCGACTTCTGCTAATGACATGTTGCAGTAGAGAACGGCACATCAAAGAGTTCTCGAGGAATAAACGAGGGCCCTGCAGCAGCGGTGCGCCCCTCTATTAGATAGTTGGGTTTCTTGCTGCTCCTCCAAGTACTTCTTAATGGTTTTCGCATGCGTTCTTCCGTAATTGTTGAGAAAAACATTATTATTATTGACCTTGTGGTGAACTTTCGGAACCTGTTGTTTACAGTGAGTTCCTTGCGACAACCAACTGTAAATAACGTTTTTTGTCCTGTTAGGAATAGGTGCCCCTTTTCTAGGGTTAGAGCAGCGCAATTTCTTCCAGAGACGACAAAATTAGACGGAACGCACCGCTGTTTCGCCACCGACTGTGTTCTGAGTAATACGACAAATTGGCGCTGTGAATAAGCTCGGCTCCGTGTAACAGCCTTATGCTACCGAGAAGCCCCTATCAACTACAGCCTTTGGGGTTCTCACAGTCACTACAGCAAAAAAGTGTTCACTTGAAGCATGCAGACGTAACCAAAAAATGCTACTGTGCTGGAACATTCTCGTCTGCAAAAACAAAAATGGTAGCCTAGATTACAGTGGTAACAAGCAACACTGAAACAACACCCTTCGCAACATTTCTCAGAGTGGCAAAAGGTGTCGGGAAAATATCATGCACGCCTCAATGTCCATAGCAGACTAGGCGGCGACAGGTACAGTGCAGGTAGTCGAATCACCGACAAAAGCGCGGAAAACACGTTAAGGTAGCTAATGTTGCCGGCAGAAGACCCAGTGCACGGTTAACACCGAGTACGTGGAGGAGACATAAAGGCCACAAGCTACAACCTCTGACACTGTCCTTTGGCACCTGCTCTTTGGTGCGGGACGAAAAAACTCCTTTCCAAGCAACCTGCACTTCAATGGTTTGCAGCGACCATTAGGTCGTCGTGATCAATGGTGAATAGTCGAGCAAGCACGAAGACAAGACGAAAGAAAAAAACAAACGTTGCGGAGAACGCTGTTCTGTTCGTTAATATTTTCCCCTAACGGCAGGAAGTGAACGAAATGCGGCACCGACCAATTTGAGTGTACGCAGGAGCCTTTTGAGATGAAACTAACAGAGTCCTCACCGCCAAGCCTGTTGTTTATGTATATGGCTAGCCGTAGCAATATGAATAGGGCGTCAGTAAGAAATCCTCAATTAAAATACGTTTATGGCGGGACAGTGCGTTCTATCTTTCTTGTTGTTTTAATGAAATGTCGTTCTTTCTCGCAGAACTGGAAATAATAATCACTATGCACATGTCTCGCAAAATATCAGGTAAGCCTGCGTTGTCATTGTAAGAATAAATGAGTATGGCAGCTTTCCCAGAACGGCTTCTAAAGTCGGGTTTTTGCGGCAATTTTTAAATTACGGTAACTTGATACTTCTTGACAACAGAAACTTTTTCGCGACGGAAGAATAGGTGTGAAGTAGTTCCTTAAAATTCAAGGATGCATAGAAGTGTGTATAAACACTTAAAATTACTTAATACTCCACTGCAAAATTCGGAGCCCTTCTGACGAATTTCAAAAGCATGCGGCGATTCTTTTGTTTTCGTCCCTCAAGTTGCGTGTTTGCAAAATTATGCTCTCTCCCCTAGACCAATACGTAACAAATTTCCAGTCAAGTTCTCTGACTCATCGCCAGGAAAGCCCCCAATGTATACATATGACATAGATGCGTGCTAATAGATGCAAACATTTTTTTCTCTGAAATTGAACACGTTGCAACCTAAAATAAAATTCTACTTACACAGTCAGCGTGTCTTGGTGTATCGAGTGTCACGCCAGTTGTTGTTTCTTGTGTTTGTTTGCGCCGTTTGTATAAATTTTGTAGCGCTTTTTTCAATCGATTAGCCTAAAGTACCGTCTTTCCTGTTTCTTGTATTGCCCGATGTCTTTCTTTCGTGGGCCACGCACTTTAGTATAATTTGAATCATCAACATTCCCAGGCATCTATGCGTACTTCTAATCTGTTACGTCTTTCCAAAGCAAAGCTATAGTTTGTATGTATCAGCTTTCTCGCAGCGAACGGACACTACGCACATTATATTCTTAAAAGCCAAAACTTGTTTTTTTTCACTTACCTGCTTGCACACTGCAACACGTCTTTCTGCAAGATTTTGCATCACTCTTGGGAAAGCAAAGAAAATTTGGGACAGAAATAAAAATTCTATTCTGCCTAACCAGCTGTCTCCTACTGAGTGGCTTGCTTTTCGTCGGCTGCGTACTCGCGTCGCCGTAATGCCATGTTACTCCTATCCACCACTTTTTCTTCGCCTATATTTGCCTCCATGGTTACAAAGTTCAGCACGGCTTCGCCACTCATCTCAGTGTGAGGTACACATGCTCTCTTGTATTATAAAACTGCAGAACTATTTTAATGAAATGGCTGAAACGTTATGAAAGGCCTTTTCCACCCCTTGTTGTTTATAACACTTCTTCAACATTTCGTCGAGTGCGTGCATTTAGTAAAAGCGTTGTTTTGTTTGTTGAAACACATTGAGCCTCGTGTATGCGTATATGTGTTTTAGTCCATTGCACTCTTAGGCAAAAAGGACTAAAATTTATTCTTTGGGAGACTAACCACCTTTGCCACAATGATGACTCCTTTAGGGAATAAATGTGAGGGGACTAACGATTAGTCCGCCACCCGGTTGGTCCGTTCCGATACTCCTCAAGGACTGGTCTGCTGACAGTCGCAGAAAAAAAGGGTACCCACTAGCAGTGATCGAACCACCGACGCCCGCAATTATACACCAGGAGCCCGACGCCGCTACCACTACCCAACGCCGTCGTTTTTCTTTATTTACAGACAAACACCGCTGTCACAAACATAATACATAACAACAAAACAAAACCATTGCACTATCAAAGTGCACTATCTGTTCTTATCAGCTTTCATACACCACGCCCCCGGACGGATGCCCCTTTATATAATATTCAAGTGCATAGCGTGTAGTGCTGTGCCAGGAGATGGATTCATTGCAACTAGTGCAGGAGTGTCTATCCGTGGCAGCGACCGTGACCGCAATTTGGGCTTTGCCCGTAGCACTTTGTTAATTTTAGGGACTATTGCTTAGTTCGTTCTAAGTACAGCCTCACAATCACAGTTTTTTCTCGTGAAGAGCAATCAACTCGTCGCCTAGTTGAGATGGATGGCTGGGTAATCGGACGACTAATTTGTTTCCGCACAAACTAGCGTAAACTAAGTGCATTCTTATTGTTCGATACATATGTTAAGTGCTTTAGGTACCGGGTGTCAATGCGGTCATCTGTGTCAGTTTCAGAATAGGGAAACAGACCATATTTTCCTGCATTGCTAGTTGGCGTTGCTAGACGATGGGGAGTGGGAAATGCAACCGGGATTTACACCCGTTGAAGCATTTACATAGCTTCGGTGCGCAAGGCAGTTATGTACCGAGTGTAGAAGATAAATTAAAGACGCTTACCTGTAGCGAGCATTTTTCTTTCGCAGTTGTTGTAATCAGCAACTAGTGCGTTTTTTCTCGTCTGTTAAACATATACATATTCATTACGCTGGGGGGTCAACGTTTGCTATCGGCACTAATATTTGTGTTTTTGTAGAAGGTCTTGAAATCTGTTATTGGCCATTATTACCTCGCCCGAATCGTATGCAACACAGCGCATCAACATAACGTTACCCAGAAGCGTCTGTCGATCGCGCTTCGCCGCTCCTTGCCATTACCCGCTGCTCGAATAACTCTTGGCGCTTTTCTCATAACTAACATCAATATTTTCTCCCGTGGCACCGTGTAAAGGACCCACTGACTGCAATGACATGTGTTTGGGAAATCTCAAGCTGTCCACAGACATATGCGCTAAATGGCAACGGCTACGCCATTGCAGGGGATTAATTTCGCAGCAAAGAGACTAAATGCAAGCGTTTCGTCTTCCCGTTACTTTTTTACATCAATTCGGCGGCGAACAATTAGTCCGCATTTTTGCACAAAGCACACACTCGGCTACACATACTCCCGTTGAAGATAAACTGTTACCCGCGAAGACTAACAGCTGTATTTTAGTCCCTATTTTAGTCCTTTTTGCCTAAGAGTGTGTGCTACGTCACTTGCCCTTGCCTCGATTAAGTCTAGAGTATATTATTCTCTGACGAAAAATTCCATTACCGTTATGATGGTTGGACTGCTAGCGAGATCTCTATCACGTGTTGAATTACACGCTTGGGCAGCGCAACATATAAAAACATGGTAGTAAACGTTTCGGAGCAAGTTTATTTTGTGTGAATAAAAATCTTACTTTTTAGAAGGAGTCTTTTGACTTTGAGATCTGTTTTGCTTTGCAACGTTGATACACGTACATTTGCGACTCTATATGTTTTTATATATTTTTTCTGGTGCCGCTTCAGAAGAATAGAACTGGGAGCAACAGTCCTGAAACTATTTGTTGGCTCTTACCTCCAGCACTAGATCAAACGTCAGTGATAAACGATAGCGCGTGCTTCTGTTTTTCTGCCCATGTTTCGCGCTGTAAGATTTGTGACAATTTTAAAGGTACACTCTGAAGTCCTCTACAGAGCATGAGGACTTAAGGAAAGGAAAACAATTGCAAGCGAGCTATCAAATCAATTTTCCTAACGAGATGCCCTTCCAAAACTTTTTGGATGACATCGCTGTCACCCTATCAGGTTGTTCTTTTAACAGAAAAGCTTACTTCAAAACCGAATTGCTATCCTAAAACACCGGTAACTCTTTTGTATAGAGACAATATCGGCTTGTTTAAAAAACGTGAATTTTACGAACAGTCGTAGCAACACCATTTGATTCAATGGCGAAAAAGACTCTTCAAATAAGGACATTCAACGTTTCGAAGAGTTGCTCCGTCAAAAAATATCACGATGTATGGTGGTTTTCTGTAGTACAACAGACCATGGTTGTATAAAATATGTTTCTTCAGTTCCGAGAGAGGTGAGATCTTTCGCACTTTTCGCACAAGAAATGTACCTTCGAGAGGCCTATGATAAGTTTCCGTAGAGCTGTTTCCACAACTAGGAATTGAGCGACAAGTCAAGAACACCAGCATAAAATTAAAAAAAACGTTACAGAACAGTTTTATAAAGTTCGATAAAATATATTTTCGAGAATATTACGTACATATGGCGTGAAAATGGCCCGAAAAGATGAAAACGCTGCATATAGTAGTAGTGTACACAATGGCTATGCTGCAATATCCCCACTTGCACGACCCGTAAAACAAGTGACTGTTTCAAAAGGCCGTATGTTCTGACACTTTCGACACACTGCCTTTTTTTATAAAACTAAGTGGTGCAAAGACATGACTGTGTCGTGTTCCTAAAACAATCCAAGTGTATTATTTGCCTTCAAGTCAAGTAGCCCGTAAAACAAACCACTTCTGTTTAATCAGTCAAAACTATGCTAAAGATACATTGTATCGGCCTATCCAATTTCACCGCATGCAGTTCTTTCTTGAAGTTTTACCGATAGAGTGTCCGTTCTTTTTAGTTCGTTGAGCATATGAGTCACCCTTCAATCCGTCTTGTTTCGCAGAAACAGCAACCAGGAGCGATAAGAAAATCTCAGTGTGTGTTTCTTCGTAATCTCGTATATACAAACAAAATTTAGCAGCCTTAAATTATTGAGGTACGACAGACCACTTTAAAATTAGCGCATCATTCCGGCCCGGCGAAAGTGTCTGGCAGTACAGCTTTTTTACACACGACCACCGGGAAAGAATCAGGCGGGAGGGGAAACGGCGCTTCCTAGTTCGGCCAGACAACGTCACAAGTGCTTCGCGTATAGGTTAACTTGCGGCCTCTGGGTTCTCACTAATTGTCAACCACTTGCGAAACTGTCGTGGCAGCAGCACCAAGCCCGCTACTCATCAGAGACAAAGCTGATCAAAGATGAATGTGCAGAGGCTTCTTTCATAGGCAAGGCGTTGAATCAACCCACTATCCATTTACCCCACAAAAAAGCAGAAGTACAGCCACATTCGCGGAAATCAAATTATGAAGATAGCGGTTGCCTCACCATTGGCAGCCTAACTGGGGTTATTTCGGGCTGGCCTTGCAAGTGGTCTTACTGATGCCTCGGCAGCATTCCGAGAGGGTGCCCCTTTGATACGGGTGGCATTCTTTACAGCGCCATGACTCATCCTTCTCCGCAGCCCACGCGAGAACAGTAATGGTGGCAAGGGTCGTTTGTCCACCTCGCTTGAGCGCGCAAAGTTCCGGAGTGCGTAAACGACCAGCAGTGTAGCCGAATTCAGTCCTCCCGGGTGCTTGCGAGAACTGGCTGTACCAGCCGCTGCGCCGTTTCTTTCTTTCTCCCCAGGGCTGCACTCTTGCGAAGGTCAAACGGGCTGTACATCACACTAATTTTCTCAACCTCCACTCTCACTAGTGCACGCCGCCAGAAAGAGGTAAATTGTATGAATTTTGAAAATTTCCACCGTGAAAGTCGTTGGCAAATTTTAGTTCTCTTCGGCCAGCATTGAAATATCTCCAAAGCAGTTTGGCGTATTAAGAAGCAACAGATGAATGTCGACGATAAGAATGGTTGCAGAGCTTAAAAAGAAAAACCAATGTGGATAGTAAACTTGAATCACATAACGAATAATCATCTGCCGAAACTTCAAGCAGCCCTCTGTCTTAGCTTAAGAAAAATTAGTGGACGTTGACGTGCGCGCTTATCGTTGAAAGAAAAAAACTGCTGATCCAAACAATGAGCAGAAGTCTACAGCAAGATCGAAATTCCTTGAAATTCAGAAGCGCGAACCGCTGATGAACATGTTTCTCTTGTTATTCAAAAAAGTGTATAAAACCGACTCGTGCATGTGATATTTTCGTAAAGAGGTCCTTAAGGGCGTTTTGAGCACACTAAATGAACTCGCGCAATCGTTAGTTTTCGTGGTCAACGTCACGTGTGCCAAGTATAACTTTCTCACGCGTGGCGGGCAGCTCGCAATATCGGTGCAAAGTTCGCTACTGCGTTCCCACATTTTCGTGCGTGTTCTTGGGATCCGCCATCTTCCCGCACGTACGTCATCGATTCTCGCATGCACATCACGCAGCAGAAATGTTGCCATTGGACGGCTTCTTCTCGCACTTCCGGCGAATAGAAGCGTCGTCTGCTCCGCGTCGAAGGGTGGTGTCGGCGCCTTTGGTTAATTGGCGCTTCCTTCAGCACGCTTAATGCTATCGTGTTCATCCATGTTTATCTTTTTTACTTATTACCACGCATCTCGTAAAGTGGCATTGGCTATTCCGATACGACGACGACACAACGGTGAAGGCGGCTTCCGAGTTGCAGAGCGCCTTATTGTCCCACGACGCCGACGGTGACAAAAACACGACGGCCGATCGAAAGCCGCGTGGTGTGACTGGCTCGCTGACCGAACACATCGGCAACACCGACCGGCCGAACGGTCGTCAGGCCGTCATGATTTCAGTTCAGTTTTGGAAAAGTATTGTTGCTCAATTCCCAAAGTCAATAACCTACTACAGTGAACACCCTAGCTTTTCAAGCTAGGGTGTTCATAGATTCATAGCGTTGGACTTACACTAGATCCATTGAACCTTTATGAAAATTACATAAGCCCTCATTAAGAGTAATAACGCACTCAAGCCATGATCGTCCCAGCGCACCCCGGTTTAGCAAACTACAAATCATACCAATGGAGAGTTCACGTCAACAGAAAACCACCATTGCCATTAATAATATCATAAGGTATAACCGCCCTGTTCATTCGTCCCTTCGGTGCTCATTATCTCGCCCTACCAGGAATTCTGTTGCTGGTAACTTCAACCTACCTTCCCCAAATAACGTATATAGAGAACGACTACAGTTCATCGGTACCAAAATCTGGAATAGCCTGCCCCAGGTTATAAAATTGACCGATAACTTTCCCCCAAAATTAAGAAACATTTCTTTTCCCTCCTTAATGAGTCACCGTGACCAGCAGCCACTTGCCAAATAGAAACAAAATTGTTTAACTCTTGACTAGAAACATCACTTCGTCCAGCAAAAGTTTACTGCGTAGTTCTTATTAGTTCATTGCCTTTCTTTTGTTCGTGTATGAAAATTGCATGTTTTTCTTATCCTACCCACGTTTGAATGTGTGAATATGTAGGTTTGCACGATTCCCTAATCTTCCTTTCTGTATTCGCAATGTTCTCGCATCTTTTATTCTGTTACAATTCCTTGTATCTCACCATTGGACCCGATACTAGCCTTTGGTCTAGGGTCCAAGCAGATTTTCTGAACCATCATGTTGGAATTGAAAAAAAACTGGAATGAAATAAATAGCCCCGACAGGAAATGGCAAAAGGTAAAAGATGCACTGCAGGTGGTTTACCGACCCGCCTGCTCTTCTAATCCGTTGTTTGCGCGGGGATGTTGCTATTGATAAATCGTGCCTTCGCTTGATTCGAACCTTATCGCCCGTGAAAGGTTAGGCTACTTACTGCAGGTGGTTATCCGACCAATTCCGAACTTGGCTGCTCCGGACCTCGGCCCCGACTGCTCAACACGTGTGCCGAAAAAAGAGTGTATAGTCACAATATTTTGGGGTCGAGAGAAGAGAATATGAGCTCCACGTTATCGCCAGGCGGTATGAGATGAAGGAACCCAGCGTTTGTACGTCGGCCTAGCCAGGCAGTCGCTTTTGCTCATATTTGAAACGGCGCTTGTCGCTTGTGATGGAGGCTTTGCTAGCGACCGGTTTCATGGGGTGGCTGTCTGGTGTCAGCCGGCCCACCGAGCGCTCAGGCGCTCATGAAGAATTTGTTGTTCAGCCTGTCCTAGTCCAAGAAACCTCCACGACCGGAGCACGGCGATTGCCGGAGAAACGTTTGGGAAATATTTAGAACCGATCGGAATAACGTAATTGAATACTTCAACTTCCTGTGTACGAGTGTCATGGCGTCACCAGAACACGACCAAGCTCGACATTGGGTCGAACGGCCGGTCAAATGAGTAATCTATCAACCAACGTCGATTTGTAACGCATGCACCCGTAGCTTTCCCAGGCGAGATCGGAGTGCATGATTCATAAACAAAAGGGTAAAAACACGGTCCAAACAAAACGCAGAAAGTCAAACCGCCTTGTTTAACGCGATGACGTGGATAAATATATCACAGAAGCAGACAACGCGCGCCAGCTGATGTTGTTGCAGACGTCGCTTGGAAGCGAGGCATCAAGGGCAGTCACGCTCGCGCTGTGCGAGGAGGGGAACGAAACGAGGGAGAATCGCCGCGTGGGCGAAAATGCGATGTTTGGATTTGCAAAAACCTGACTAATAATCCTCGCTTTAACAGAATTATTGAAGGAGGTGATTACTAGGACGTTTATTTATCTGGAAGTGTGAACACAACTGTATAGGTGAAACCTCTTTCAGTGCCCGTTTCACCAAAATCTGGTGTCCAGAAAGTACATTCAACTGCCGACAGGGTACGGGAAAGCCGAGAGGTGTGCTGGAAAGGCGGGAGGTCTGTGGAGAGATGTGCGCAATAACATAGAAAGCAAGCTCTATGAACTAGCAAACAAGGTTATCTAGAAGATACCCGAGATGAAATAAGGAAAAATGTGCCGTGATTTGAATGATTTGCTAAGACCGACAAGGTGTGAGCCTTCGAATTAGCGTTATTGGCCCTCAGAAACAGGTTAATTGGTACGGCAACACAAAAAATGGCAGGACGATAACATGAAGTTACTATGCTACACAATGTCTGTCCAGAGAAGGAAGATTGTTGTATTCGACCAATTTCCTTTTCTACATTTCTGTCTCACAATAATAAAGATTGGTAGATGTAGCGAAGCTCCATCTCGACAAACGTAAGCTGGGAAATTTTTCCACGTCCATGAAAAAACTCGTTGATGTCAGTGGGCCATGTGCTATGTTTCCTCTCATCTGACAACGTCGTAGTTTTCGACTATTCACAAGCCACTCATCCCTAGACGGGCTGCTCGCTTTAACAGCACGGCCGCGCACACCTTATAAGCCACATCCTCACCCTCTTTCGAGGTGTATTGCTGGAACGTGGTATGAGCTTTCCCATATCTCTATCACGTGTTGTGAAAAAATGAACACGTTTCCGACGGCCGTGGTTTTCTCATACATGTTATGTTTTTTTTTCTCACCGCTTGGTCTACTTAGGCTCAAAGGAAGAATGTGCTATTTATCGGTTTTGTGACAACCTAGTCATTCACAGAACCTTGTATGCTGATTTGTAGACTTCCTATGATGTCGCAGTAAAACCACAATAATACTTAATAATGTCTGATCAACACCCTCATACATGCCCGTCATTCTGCGCTATCCCTGAGCATACGCAAAGATGTTAATTGCTTATACTTTATCGGGCGGCGAAATTTAGACGCCTAAGCCCAGCGCCTAATTTCTAAACAACATATGGACTTAGTTTTGATCACCCGGTTTATTTTAAAAGCAAAATCTTTTCAGCAGCTGGACAACCTGTTTTGCGAAGATAAGGCATGAACAGCATTTAGCACATGCTGTGGAATGCTGCCATTACGCCTCCTTTAGGCGATGGTTTTAACGAATGTAACCGAACAGAATAAGTTTCGAACTCGCTTTTGCGCACTACAGCGGCTACTTCTCACCGTCTATGACAGAAAATGTAGTAAGCTAAAACATTATTCGCAATATAAGCTGCAAAGCACAGCAACTTCCTGCAGGTATACTGGTTGAAGATTACGAAAACTAGCAAAACATTTCAAGATGGCCTTTGTGACAGTAAGGGAGAAATGTTTGGTTTCATACGCAATTATTTATTACATTCACCTTGTGGACCAGGACAGCTAAGCTACACGAAATAGACTCTTTCTGGCAACATGGTCGAGAAGGCATCAGAAGGAACCTGACCTGCAACCGGAGTTCGTATCTTAGCGGAACTTGTATTCCACAAAATCAACGTAATTTTTAGTGCGGGTACGGTAGTATTGCGCATAATTAGGCTTCATTTTATTGTTGACACTGCTCTCCGGAACTGAGAGTTAAATTTTTTCTAGAGCCGTTTTAAAAGACTTTCAGAAGAGTTTTATACCTTGTGTCCCTTTGCTACGCCTACTTAAAGCTTGTGTTTCGTATGCAAAAAAGCTAAACCTCCTTAGCACAAGAAAAACAATTGTGCTGTTCTAACAAGCCCACCATTAACGTTTGCTGGCGCAATTCGCGATCCCTGAAGCCGCCATCTAAGGTGTAAGCTTTGATCATGCCTATCCGAACAGAAATCTCCATTTGGGTAATGGTAGCAGACAGGCGCTTTCGGCAGCCCGCCTCGGGACCATCCTGCCCTATCAAGAGCGATGAGCGAAAGAAGCAAGCCTTACTAAACGAGGCTGCAGGCATGCTTAAAGAGCCGCCATTACAACCGCGAGTTTAGCCTGTGAAGTGGAAGAAAATCATACAGCCACGGGGCGACAAACGCACATTATCCGCTAAATTAGAAAGAGAATTTGTGAGAACAGCTCAAACAAGTCACGGCCTGCCAGCCGTCAAGTTAAGATAAGATATAATTGCATAGTGCACAATCCCTAATGCCGCACCGAAGTAAAAATAACAGGGAGGTTCACGTCATCTGACAGCGATATTGGCAAGGTCGTGGGATTTACGGTGCCGTAAACGCCCCCAATTTACAGGTCAGCTCGTGGAAATGAATTCCTTCTTTTTAGTCCATCGGGTTCTGTTAGTTTCCGACGACTAGGAGTACTATTTATTTTTCTCTACCCGTAACATTCACAGCAAACGTAATGTATCAATCGCTCTGTAGAAGACGGGCTGATGCGTCCGTAATGTATGAGCGCCAATTCAGCAGTTCCGAGTACGTGTGGGTAATTATTGTCTTTTATCAACCAGAAAAGGTAAAATCGCAGTTCATTTCTGGCAGTGCTCTTGCTATGTGTTAAGAACCAGCATAATTTGTTCTCACCTTTTTAACTCTTGCTTTCTATCCGTAAGTATATGTTCCAAAAACGTGCAACACTTTAAACTTTTTAACTTCTCTCGAATTTCTTTTAAATGTCTTCTTGATTGTTTGTTGGGTTTCACGTGCCGACACAACGCAAGCGATTAGGCGCGCTGCAGTGGATGGCTCCGGATTAATTTTGACCACCTGGGGATGTTTAACGAGCGCCGAAATCTCGTTAACACGCGCATTTTTGCTTTCCGCCTCCATCAGGAAAGCAGCCGCCGGGGCCGGGAATCAAACCCGTGCCCTCGTGCTCTGCAGCACAACGCCTTAGCCACCGAGCCACCACGGCGGGTCTCTAAAATGTCTTCTTAACCATTATAGTTGTCACTTTATTGGCTATCATGTTTACAAGACAAAGCATTAGAGACGAAAGTTAACTCATAATGCTCGCCCTCCCAACGTAGATGAACATTGAAGGGCGCGCGACGTTACGGTGGTGCAGATTTTTCGTTAAAAGAACGAGAAACTATAATCTCTGGAACTTTGACAATGGTCATACGTAATAAATACACACCTGCGCGGACGCATTCTGGGCACAGATATTGACAATTGTGTATATTTTGATATCTAATACACGCTAAATGTATACCCAAGTAATGAAACGTATAAGGTCAAGGTCAAAACTACGTTGTGAAAGAGCGCGCGATTTCGGGCGTGACTGTGTTTTAATAGCACACTGAACGTGACCTTTGTCTCCCAACAAAGAACGCTTGGTCACCTTGTCAAGCATGCACTACGTCAAGTACCATGCAAAGCATTCACAAAGATACATAGCTCCAACTCCGGCAGTAATACTCGTTTGAGGCTTTTTGTTCTCTGAGTCTCCTGTATTTGGGCAGACATTCCGATCAACGTTAGCGGTGATATGGTTTTGCTTTGGCGGTAAGTTGGGCCATTTTAAGCTGTGCTGCCCAGAATCGTTTTCCGCTCCCGTGCGGATGCCAGAATATCCCGGATCAAAGTCACACAAGGTTCGCCTGAAAACAGGCTGGAACTTGGCACAGTTTAAATATATGAATTAGGAGACAAAACAAGCAGCTTAACAAGGAGCATGATTGAGGTAATAGGGCTGTGAAAACCTTCAATGGTTATTTACACTCGAGCAACACTGGACGAGGAAACTGCAGTGAACCGGATCTCTTCAGTATGCACGCTTCAAGAGTAGTAAACAATGAGGTGCAAAAAGCCTTGAGAAGAATAAAAAAGAGGAAAAAGCAAGTGACGAGACAATACGTGCGGATTTAACAATATGCGCTGGTATTATACTAGTAAACATAGAAGAACTTCTCAGAATTCCCCCTTGCAGCGACGAACGCACTGAACTAGAACAATGAACACGGTAATATACACAAGATGGATAACCCCAAAAAGCATAAGAAATACCGACTGTAAGGTCCACTTATGAGATTAGCGGCCAGGCGCCCGAGCTGCGCGTGAGAACCCGCCGCTCTGTCTAGCGACGTAGCACTGCCAACACTGCGCTGCGGCCGCAGCTAATTCGTCACGGCGCGCACGAGAGACGGATCGTCTGGCCCACCGCATACCTCAAGGATAATCCCCCATTGAGAAAGCAAACAGCGCCGCCGGATTCCAGGACCGTCTGCTCGACGCGCGGAGGTGGTAGGGTTACCGGCGTGTCTCCATTGTCGTCACGCCCTGGTCAGCATGACGCGCTGTCGCCGTCTTTCGCTTTCACACCGCGGGGACGCACGAACCTGCTCGTTTTCGGGCGTGCCGGTGACCCGAAGGTGGCGGCGCCTCAATGAATATTCCGTGGCGTGCTGAGTGACAGCTGTCTACGTGAATTCGGGCACTCCCATACGCGTGTACGAACGCTACAGGGGCGTTCCCGAGAGAGGGTGATCTCGAGGTTTTATAAGGCCGAACTTGGCCGTTGAAATCGTTCTAGTCTGAGCGCTCAGCTGGCAGTTCCCGGCGGGACAAGGAGTCTCGACCGTTAAAGCTAGGTTGGGATTTGTGAGCCCCCTAGTCGAGGTTAAGATCGCGTCGGAGCTTTAGGGTGCAGCGCCTTACCGTGCAACTAGACGGATCTTGCGGCGAGACAGAGTCTCGGCCGTCGTTTCTCGAGCGGTTTGTGTACGCTCCGAGAATAGGAGAGTTAGACGAAGTTGAAGAGCTCGAGTGATTTGTGCGCACTCGGAGCTAGCGTCTAGCTGAAGTTTGCAGTTTTTTCTTTATTATTCATTTACCCAGTTTTCCCACTGTAAATAGCTGCATATAAACCCTTCGTTTCATGTAATCAACCCCAACTCTTTGAGTTCGTCAGTTCGACCACCATCTCCAAGAACTTCAACACCATCGCCCTGCGAGCCTCCTGGCAAATCAACCGGAGCCCGGGCGATTGGGTTCCTTATCGACACCGCACTTCGGGGAAACGATCTTTACCTAACTTACCATCAGAATATACCTAAAGTGCTATAAGGGCTTTCTCTGAAAAGCTTTCATCGCAAATGTCTCTTGAACGGTGCCCCTTAAATGTTGCTTGGGAACTTGCCCTTCCTTTTTCCCCACCATCTTTGTATTGTATTGGTTTTCATTTCCCTATTAGACTTCCGATTAATCTGCAGGTTGTTTAGGCTGACCTTCAATATTTCCTTCCTATTTCTTCTAAGGGGTGTCTTCCGGCAGTTTGTTTTCTATTCAGTGCGCGGTGTCGTTATCCTATTGCACCACACTGTTAGCTGTCATAGCATAGCTCTTTGCGCTTTGTGTTTTTTATATTCGAAACTGGCGTGCTTTTTAAAGTAACGTTAAAGGTAGATGTATTACATATATGGAACAAGCCTTAAAGATCCATCGATTTCAGATCTTGAATTTATGTTACATTGTTTCTGTCGCTGCGCGTTTTCTGCTGTATGTAGAGCTTTTCTAATAGAGCGATGAGCATTCTTTGCCCCAGCGCGGATGGGGTTTTGTGTGCCGTTAATAAATATGCTGCGCCGTTAACTTGGGCAGAAAAAGTGAATCAAGTTTCACATTGTCTGGGCGCCTTAAAATATCCTGGAGGCTTTTTTCTCCGCAGGCCTACAGAGTTTAGCCCCGTCTATCAACGAACCACACCTCTCCCCGGGAAGCGTTTTTACCATTTCATGATAACTTTGATATCATACAAGGTCCATTAGAAATTGCGGCATTTGTTTCCTCCATCGTGCAGGTCAGGTTGCTCACGGCTCGTCGACAACATGGTATCACCAATGAAGTGTTCGGGAACACTGATGAACCCGCTCTTAAGTGGCAGCTTCAGTCACTCAATATCTCCTGGGCCTGTGGGGACGGCGTTTTGTCGTTGGAACATAAGCAGGTATTTCATGTATCACAACCAGGCATTTTTCTACCCACTCCACTCTTCAATCCATACAGCTGCTCCAAAAAAATGTGCGGAGGCACGGGTGGGAGATTTTGAAGGGACTTCTCCGCCATGTGCCCAGCCAGCAACTTCTGAGTGACTTTTCAAGAAAGTCATTCTAATATACAATCAGACCGCACATACGCTAGTTGCGCTGGCAGTCGCATAAAAGAGAAATTATTGTAATTTCACCAGTAAATGCTCCGTTTACTTTTTTTGGCACCTGTACAAGCTTGAGGGTATGTGTATTGAAGATATAAATAAATAATGAAAATGAACTAAGGAAGGAAATGATGATAACGCTTGCACGACCACATCTCAAGCGACACAAGGGTGGTTCTCCTCTACAGCTTGAGCACGTTCACTGATAGTGGCACTTTCTCGAAAAAGTGTCTTACAACGCTTCTATAGCGGCTAATAAACTCAATCACGTTTAAAGCACCGCATTTATTGCCTCATAAAGGTAACTGTCCACACCAGTATCGTCGGCAGGAAAGCCACGTTTTCTTAAGCAATGATAACGATCATGAGTGAAGTGAAGAACGATTAAAACGCGAAGCTTTCCCTGCTCGAAAGCCAATGTCCTCGAAGTCCTTAGTCCAAATCGTTGACGCCGGAAACCAACTGCAGTAAAGTGACATTACGCAATCGACTTCAATTACAGCACACCCATCGCCTCAAGAAAGAAAAATAAAGCTTCTCGCGATAGGACTAAAACCTGGCTCCCTTTCGTTTTGACGCCTACTTCTATGCGATTGCGCCATGGCGCCATGGTCAAAGCAGTTTTGGAATGAGCCAGCATTGCATGAAAGAATACGGGCTGAGTGGCGCTTCGAAACCATAAGTCAAATTTTCCTATTATTTCTGATGTTTGTTGGGCTGTGGGACACGAAATGCTTCCAAACCAACATAAGTTTGCATATCACCGAACCTGAAAAAACTCGCCTTTAAAACTGTTCCCCTTAACAAACATGCTGTCAAACAGGAAGAAAATATTGTTTCAGGGGCTAGCTACCAAGGGTACCATTTCTAACTATAGATAGCAAAAATATTCCACCGCCTTTGGATAGGACCCCGCAGCGGAGAATGCCACATTTGGCTCTGTTTGACATTACAGCTGCAATTTCTAACTCCAAGTGGCACATTATCCGAAACGGATGTGCAAAGGACGCATTTTGTATGTGTTGGGGAACGCTAAAAGTAAAAAAAAAATAGCTGCGATGGCCGCCCCAGGACATGTACGAGGAATGTAAACAGTGGGGCGAGAATTTGAAATCATATTGCAGCAATTTTTGGGAGAATAGGTCTTCCCCTGCGAAGCAGTAGTTGATGTATCCAGTGCGCCGAGGAACACTTGCCACAGCATGAGTTTATACAACCGCTACTGAACATGAAGTATCTTTTTCATTTTCCCAAAGAAAGCAGCCGGAGGCAGGCAATTCATCTCAAAGTTTTTAAATGTTTATGATTGCTTCATTCATTTAAAAAAATATGTACGACGACTGCGTGTGGAAAGAAAAATTAGATTAGCCTGAGCTAGGTTTCAATATTTTGTATCAAAAACCCCGCACCAAGCGGTGATGTCATCTTATGGAGAAGAAGCTCGGTGTCGCCGTAAAGGGATACGAAATACTTGTAATAAACGAAAGAGCTAGGTATTCCTTTCTGCTTTCCAGCAATTACCAACTCGCGCAAAACGATGCTTAATATACCGAATTGGGAACAGCTGTGTTCTTAAAGCGCCATTAATTGTGGATATAAAAAGCTCTCAGAGGAGAGACGTAATACACAGACGAAAAGCACAAAACCCAGAACATGTATAGTCATTTGAAAATTAAAAGCTGGCAGGTTGTGTACACACTGGAAGGGATACGAAATCAATGCTACTAAAAACCATATTTTACCATGCGGTGCCAGTCAATTGGCTGATTGGTGCTACGAGAATGGCTCATACCAACTCAGGGGCACTAGCCAGGAAATGGGTGCTAGCTGAGATAAAAGAAAACTGGGTGCGGGAATTAAAGAAATATAATAAATGCATTTAGGGTACTCGTTTAGGACAAAAAGTGTGCTATATACACGGTAATAAAAAAGATAATAAGTAGACTGCCAGAAAATGAGGTGCGGCCGCATACAGGAAACACCAACTGCAAAATCAACACTAATGAATAAGGAAAGGATAGAAAGAATGACAGGCATGAAAGCTAAGTAAAGAAATAAAGCAAGAACATACGGCTGTGAAGGAGAGGCAGTGAGCGGGAAGGCAGGGTGTACGGGGCGTTGACATGTTTTATAGAGCAGCCCGCCAGCTTGTATTTTTGTTTGTATTTTCGTCTTCTTTTCTACATAACAAAACGGATAGGTTTACGCCATATATGAGCTCCGGTTACTCTTTCTAGGGTAAGGTAAATGTTCTCATGAAAATATTGCACCGTTCCTATAGTCATTTCAGGTTCTGTAAAGGTGAACGCTTCTTATAAAGTCTCCAAAATGTATTGAATTATACAGCGAAGAAACAGCTACAGCAAAGTGCGCACAAGATGCTGAATACCGAAATTTATCCCTTGAAGTTGGTGAGTGGATATAAGTTCGAATGATAAGAAGGAGAAATGGGGTCAGAGTGAGTTGGTATAAAATCAACTCATCACAAATGGATTCAAAGTACAAAGTACTCACTACATAAGATACGATATGCATGACAGATTCAGGAGGGAAAGAGACTGCGCAGTGAAAAACAATAAAACTTCTGCAGAAATTCAAAGAATTGTGTACTAATGCGTAGCATTCTTAGGCCGCTTGTCTTAAGTGTGGTTTTTTACAGCCAAAATTTTTGGGTTTTAGAAATCATGCCCGATCAAATATCTGCATTTACATTATTATAACGATTACATTTCGAACTTTGGCGAAGTCTTCAATATTGTCCAAGTGCACGGCCTTACGCGGTTCGCCATTTTCCCGTAGTTTTTTATATTTTCTTTTTTTTAGTTTTTCAAAATCTCGTTCCACCAATCATATCCATTTGCGCTATTATAACGATTGCAGCTGGAGCTTTTGTGAAACAGGCATTCTTGTGGAATAGCCATTCCTTATACGTGTTGCCATATTTCGTAATTTGTTAACCTTTTTCTTGTTTTTCATTTTTTCAAAATTTCGCACGATCAATTACCTTCATTTACGTTATTAAAACGATAACAATTAAACTTTCCCGAAATCTTTAGTGTTGCGGAAATGCAGGGCGTTGCGCGGTTCGCCATTTTCCGTATTTATTGATATTTTTCCTCTTTTTTTTAATTTTTGAAGATTTCGTTCGAACAATCTTCTCCATTGACGCTATTATAGCGATTACAGGTTGAACTTTCACGACATCTGTATTATCGCGGAAATGGCATGCGTTATACGTTTATCTATTTTGTGTAATTATAATAATATTATTCTTATTTTTTTAGTTTTTCAAAATTTTGTCTGGGCACTTATCTCTACGTTATTATGACGATTACAGGTAGAACTTCCGCGAAATCTGCATTAGTGTGAACAGGCAGGATGTTACACTTTCAGCCATTTGGCGTATTTTTTTCTATTTTTCTTATTTTCTCGTTCTTTTAAATTTTGTGCGACCAGTTATCTTCCTTTACGGTACTGTAGACATTACAAGTGCAACTTCCGGATATCTGCATTTTTGTGGAAATGCAGGGTGTTAGACGGTCCAGGCAAGGGTGGAAGGGTACTCAGAGAAGATTTCTACGCATAAAACATAAAGATAATAGTTGTCCTTGTAGAGGCGGCATTAACGGAAATGCTAGAGTTTACTTCCAAAACTAGCAAGGTCATGCTATGTGACCATACTGTAGGAACTAGATTGTAGGGTCTGCAACGAGCACCATTGTTGACCCTGTGTTGACCACGGTCAGAGGACTTGGCAAGGTTAAAAGGCCTATCGTCTAAATACATGAGGACACTTTTAAAACGCTGTCTGGCAGGCAGCATTCATGACGTGGACATTCTACAATGTTTGGGAAGTTCACCCGGCTTGCACGGGAAATCGTCCCTATAGAATGGGGCGGCTGAAAAAATTCAGGAACACTTGAACAGCAGCGATGGTTCAAAGGTACAGCACTCGCCTAGAATACGGGTGCTACTGGTTTCTAGTCCGGATACCAACGGGCACTTACCTTTTTCTTTCATGAATATACAGGCGTCTCTTGTCGAGTACTTACCCCTCAAAGGAGAACTCTCGCCAGGAACGCTGCCTTACCCTTGTGATGGGCCCTTGACCCTTGTCCTCCTGGCGGGGCCTACGTCTATCATGCCGCGTTGCCGCATTGCCAGGGGTGAAAGAGTCTGGCGGCATGTCCTGCCACAGGTGGTTACCTAGCTGGGCGTCCACCGTGGCAGTGGGAGTCACCATGTGCATTCGTGTTCCTTGGTGGCGCCGGGCACCTACCGGTAAAATATGTACCCCGGCCTGGCTCTCGGCCCTTGTGTGGGACTACAACGCTTGCGATGTTCATCCTGTATGTACGGGAAATCCCTCCTGTAAAATGGAGCGGCTGTTTAAATGCAGGAGCTTTTTTTAATTTTCTTTTTTGTGGATCTTTTCATATACATATTTGCACATATATATCGGACCTTTTTTTTCGACACGGAGAAGACAGCTTTCAATAACTTGATGAATTGAATTGATGAGTGTACACTTGAATTGATGATGATGAATTGATGAGTGTACACGTTTTTTGCTATGTGTGCCGGTGATGGGTTCTTGTACTGATCTGCGCAGTGTGGTAGGGTATAAAAGTCTGTGTTTTTTCTAATAAACCACTCCGTTGATAGACGGCGCTAGTCCGTGTGTTCCTTTCTTTGTCCCCGTTTCTGTGCGCTATTACCTTCAAAATGATTCAATAACTCTATGAAGCATATACCCTGAAAGCCATTCTCTATAGTCTTGCTGGGTGTCTGAGCATTCATGCTCCCTTCTATGCGTGTGTATGAGCTCTCGCGCAGGCGTTCCCGGATGAGCGTGCAGTCACGCGTACTTGTACTACTCTTTGTAAGTCTCGCCATGTGAACCACTTTGCCCATGCGAAATTGTTTTATAAATGGCTCCGAGAAGGGTAACGTTACATTTGTTTCGATGCACGTTCTGCGTTCAGTTTTTTTTTTTTGTAGTCACATTCCGCATTTTTTTATTAGGAGACTTAGCGGTAACTGTAGGTCGCAGAAACCTGCGTACGTCCCGGCAGACGTATTATCGGCTTTACTTTTAGGCCTCCTGTTCGCACAACCAAGTCAGAAGGCGTGCGTTGTTGGAAGCCCGCAAATCCTGTTTATCGCGCCTGGATACAATGGTGAAAATAAAAAAACACTACAGGTCAATCGTTTCGCCGGTCAACTTGCGTTAATCGGCGCGCTGGCAGGTGATTCCGTGGGGCGGCTTTATGCGTTGGCCACGCAGAGCGAGTTTTCTGCATGCGAATGTAAAAGGCGACTAATAACCAATAATAACGCCTCATTGCGTAATCCATTTGCTACCACTGTCAGTGTCACTAGGTAAAGAATGGGCATTGCGACTGACGCACGCAGGACAGCAACAGCGGTGATTTTTTTATGCTGATCAGTGTGGCGTGATGGCCGCTTCAACGGTCTTGCCGCTAACTTTCGCCGGATCGCTTGTTTACAACGCTGCTGGCGATGAAGCCAAATGGCATCTTTGAACACAATTTTGCCGCCTAAATGCTACTGTACGCGTTATCTTTCACTCGCGTTCAGAACGAAGTCACTCGCACGTAGCCACAGAGCAGGCAGGGGAAGCTAGGTCTATCACAGTTTACTGACTCAAACAAATAAACAACAAAATGGCGACGCACAGGACTCGTTGCAGTGTAAACAAATATCACGTGCCGGGAACTGACCAATTCTGATGGCGGCGACACGGAACAATACGTAAAAAGATTTGCGATACTCTGTAAACTTATGTAGAAACACTAACCACACGTTTTCAATGGTCACGTTCTGTGCTTCGAAGAACACCATCACTCATAAATGCATTTTTTCCCCTTTTTATCTGTAACCGACATCGAGAGTTCCGAATCTTTCAAACTAGATGGCAGGCGGAATCGAAAAAAAGACGTGTTTTTTCCTATGATGACATTGACTGGCGAAGTTTTCGGAATCTGTAACTCCGAATGAGGGGAGTCGAAAAATTCCGAATGTGAAAATCAGTGCAGTCGTACAGTGTGAAGAATCATGCCCAGCGAAGCTGTGTGCAGTGCAAGGAGTGCACCAGACAAAGACGTTTGTCTGCTTATGTGACGAGAGAGAGAAAGTGTATTAAAAGAAAAACTTTATTTATATATTTTCCCGTTAGGTTGGGCGGGTGGCCAATAGCCGAAGCTCCTCTGCGACGGTGGCTGCGCTGTCCATCAGGGTTTGTTCCGTCGTCAGATGAAAGAAGCCCAGCGCCATCTCCCATGGCTCCCGGGAGGTGATTGGAGTATGCGGTCCTTAGTGCAGGCCCACATACGGTGTTATACGGTGGCCTTGATACCGCATGTCTTGTAGTTGGGAGAGGAAGATAGGAAGGGGTGAATGCGGTGAAGATGAGTTCTTTTAGCCAAGGATTCTGTTTTTAAAGTCTCCAGAGCCATTCTTTTGTTTAGGTGAGGAAAGGTTGGGTGAGCATTGTCGGATGCGAAATAGGTGGCAATACGTATTCATCTTGGTCCGTGCTCGCAGCGTTGTTCCAGTGTTACCTTACTGGTGTTGGTACTTATTTTCATTATTTCTGTTTATATGGTTCTGTTTTTTACCCTAAGTGGGGACAGAGCGTCGGCTGTTCAGTGCCAATTGGACGTTCCGTTACAGTTCTACGGGTACCCCTCAAGTGCACTGGCGTGATCAGCATCGGCGCACAAGTCCTCAGGACCCTTCAGCCGGACAGCCTCAGCATCTTGCAGGGGTCAGGAACATATGGGAGCTGGCGTTAAATTATGAAGAGTGCCTAACTCAGCAGGCTGTCTTCTCGACTTTTTTGGTTAACATCAAAGAAAATGTAGCTTATTTTTCAAAAGTACGGGTCTTTCGCAAAGACTTTTTGCGTGAGCCAAACGGGCTCAGCGGGGCCTTTTGAACTGGGGTATGGCCCGGAGGTGGTATGAGCCGCCTCATTGCCTCCACGCCCGGTGTGGGCCGAAGTACAGATAAGTTCTACCTCGGTGTTGGGTGGATTTTGCATAAGCAGGTTTAGGGCCTGAGGTGAGAAGGCACAGGAAGCAAAATTCCGAATGGCGTTCTTGAGTCGTATAAGTTGAATGCTCTGGTTGGCATAGGGAAAGGGCTAACGCGATTGCCGCCTGATCAACCGTTTCAGGTTCCGAGGGATGGAGCGCGACGGAATCGATTGGGGCCCAGATGTTGGGTGGGGGTGGAGGAGGGCGCATGTAATTAACGGTAATCGCCAGCATCTACGTACACCATTGCAGGCTCTATGGGCTAGCGTTCTGCTAGAGCTTTGGCACGCAGCTCTCTGCGTTGATGCTGAGTATGAGCCGAGTCTTTCTATGCTTTTCTGATCATAAAACTCTCGGCAAAGTTCCGTTTGGGGACAAAGGCTACCGCGAGGGGCGCTACCGCAGATCGGAGGGCATCGGGCGGCACCGCTTCCGGCCGCTGCCCCGTGCGTGCAGCCGCGCGGAAGAACCTCTACCTGCATTTGGCGGAACTTTGTCCATAGAAACACGTTGTTTGTAATTATAATTGTTGCTACGAAACGAAGCCGGCAGGAGAGTCTTATAATTTCAGCCCTTACTGAAAATTCGTATCAGGCAGAACGCACGCTCAATACTGTCGACTGATGTATGGGGTTGATTCCAAGAAATTCCTCAGAAGTCCAAACGCGTCGGAGAATTTGGGTTCCGATATGGTGTAAAGTCTTTCCTAACCTTTAGCGCGTTCCTCATAGCCTTGCCCTGCTGCAGCGCTCAACTATGAAAATCGATTTCACAGCATGACCATTCACGCGCGACAAAAGCCTAACTTGCTTGGCCGGGTTGCTCCGTGCTTCCATGCTGGAGGCGCCGAGGTTCCAGACATTTTCTTTGAACATGCAGTGAGGTGGATACCGGGAGTGACACGCGGAACTAATTTCTGACACCAGATATGAATAAATGTCGTGCAAAAAGCAGGGGAGACATTCCAACGCAGTGCTAAAGGGGAATTTTGCCCTGGTAAACCATTTCTCTCCGGCTCCGTTCGGAACCCCCTTCTTGGAAAGAAGTTGGTTGCAGAATTCAACTTTTAAATAGGAACACCAGTTGGAGTATTTCAAAATATTTGTGGGCTTGGTGCACTGATCGTTACGCGTTGGCTCACAGAAACGCATTCATGGTGATCTTTCATATGTTCCCATTTTTACATATTCATTTCACATATGGTATTAATATAGTTGACAGAATCACAGGCATATGGTGACGAGGCCTTTTATATAGCGCTGTTATTTTTGGCCTATAAATTCTGAGAAACAAAGGTAAACGAAAAATGTCTGCAAAACAAAAAGGCTGTGCTTTTAACAGCTTTTTTTACAGCCCGGTAATGTTCTCGATTACAAAAGCAACCAATACCTCCTGCCGCTCTTCCAAAGCAAACGAAAACAAAGTGGGGAAAATTACGAAAAAATAATCTCCACAGCAGCTCACACTGGGTCGGCTTCACCTTTACTCGATGGGAAATACCAGTGTGTAAGTTCTTTAAAGCCCAATATGACCAGTGGAAGAGTGTGAGTTCCTTGCAGCCAAATATAAGTGCATTTTGAATACAGACGTATATTTACGCTCTGTTGCTGACATCCTTCGTTAATTCTTCGGTTTTAGGGGAGATGTATAGGACGCAATATTATTGATTTCGGCGGGTCAGTCTCGTGAATTTTTTTTGTTTTTTTATGCTTTCAAAGTTCTGTGCGAAAAAGTATTCCCATTTACACGATTATAACGATTAGAGGTGTAACTACCACCAAATCTCAATTTTTTTAAGGAAATTGAAGACGTTACACTGTCCTGGCTTTATGGGTACTCGTTAAAGAACGCTACGCATTAATAGCGATGTTTCTTCGTCGTATCCTCTGTAACCAGACCGGCAGGCAGGAACGCAGTAACAGCATGTCCATTCACAGGTAATGTTTCATGACTCACAAAATGTCAAGTCCATTTCAGAAGCCCACGACACGTAAAGCGAAAGCGCTCTGCCGATAATGAGGCGTGCGCCCGTTTCCTGCCCGAACGCCCTCTGACCACTTCCCCGGCTGCCCTCCAATCAACACTAGCGCCGCGGAACGGCCATTCAGAGCAGCTCATGAAGCTTTCTCATGGCGTGACGGTGGAGTTTTATGACCACAAAATCATTAGAGAACCGTGGTACGATGGTGTATAATGACAGTCAGGGGACGCTCTTTGAAACGGACGTCGAATAAAATAGGTTTGGGGAGCTTGGAGTCAGTTCGCATTTAGCTGTAGGTGTTAGAGAAGGTCTGTCCCGAGATGCGCTTGGGTAAACGGCTCAGTTGACTGATGCGGCACTCCTCTATCAGCGCTTAGGCGGCGTTGTAAACCCAAATTCCACCTAGATTGGCAGTGGAGCTGCCGGTTGATGGTTGCAGAGCAGCTTTGTATATTGTGCCGAGGAGGCAATTGGTTTTACCCCGTCTATGGTTCACCATGCTTTACGTGCAAGGAGTGGGAGCTGCGTATGTAGAAGCACTCACTGCGAATGCGTCCCATCCGCTTGTCGCTTATAGCGAAATGGAGACGGCCTAGCGAGCGGGTCATACCTCGCTTTTGTGACCAATCCTGGAACACGCAGCCTTTTCGATTGCGAAATCATTTTCACAGTAGCTTCATTGATTCAAAGGATGTGAGATAAAATTTTCAAAATGGTGTTAGCGTAGCCATGCAGCCAGCACAATTGCTCGCGGAGCGGAGGGAAGGAAAGGCGCGTGTAGTTATTGGAGTAAACCTAGGTCTCTCCCGTTCAACGTCGTATTGACGGTACCCGCACCAGGATGCACAATGTCCTAGGAGCTGCTAACCGAGTCGTTGGGCGTTGGTTGTGGCTACCAAACATAAAGACTAAACATACGCCTAACTATGGGGAAGTGCCAATACTTTAAATGAATGGAAAGAAAGGAAATACATAAAGAGAGAAAAGTGATAGCAATCTGTTTAGTCAATATAAAAGAAACTTTCACAGCCCTCCGTAAGAAAAATCGAGAGAAGCGCGAAAGCTTTTAAAGGCGATAGTCTTTCTTGGGCTACTTAAACCCAGAAATTTTGGTCTGTCTGTATGTCTGTCCATCTGTCTGTCTGTGACACGATTCAGCCACCCGGCCAAAGCAAAACAATGCCTGCGCAATAGTCTTATATAGTCACAGCTAAATCTACTCGTCTATGTCCGGTGTAATGTTCATTCTTGTAAACATTGTTGAAGAAGAACAAGACATTACGCAAATATGAGACAACAAATCAATACAGAAGCGATATTTGCAGCGTTCCTTTATAAAAAATCATACATGTTTGATTTTGTCGAGATTAAATACTTCATCAACTGAATAAAAAATATTACTCCTCCGTCGCCTGCTGTCGCCCGCGCCATACAGCTTCTGGCGGCATTTGAAGAAATCAAGTGGCAAGAGTTACGAAAGGTTCCACTAGATAGGTTCTACGTTCTGCTTGGAATGCAGGTGGACTAGGAAAACGTGGTTCTATAAACGTTGCAGTAGGGCGCCTCATTTCACACGCGTCGTCGCCGTACGGCAGCGTTGGCATCGAGACACCCGGTTTTGAGCAGTGGAACGCGGGAAATTTAAAATGATTTAAGCAAACCTTTGGCGTCTTTACCTTGGGAGGAGCGCGACGCAACAGGAACAACATGAGAGGTGAGCGGGAAAGCGAAGGGAGGCATTTACTTGGCAAAAGCCGATAAAGACTATCGTCTTTGTACGACATTGGCAATGAAAGGGGCAGATACGCGGCCAATTTTTAGACATCAAATCTGCGTGAAAAGTTCTTTAAAACCTTCACTAAAAGTACGCGCAACCTTCGCCGAACTTGTGCTAATTGAATGTAAAAACCTTGATAGACCTCAACCGCAAACTAAGAGCGAACCCATTCAACAATTTTTTGTGCACTAAGTAAACGCACTGACGAACGATGTAAATATATACCGATAAATGGCTTCTGAGATGAAGGCAGGCTCTTTCATTCCTTCTTTATTGTCGACGAGTGAATATTCTTATCTTGAGCCGCTCCATTTTCGCAATTTTCCAGGAACCTATTTGACACAGTGGAAGCCCGATTTCACACAAGCACAGTGTGTCCAGAGATCTGATAAGGCTTTTCAGTCGACCGACTGGTGTATAAAGTAACGCGTTATTTTTGTGACAGGACGCCAGTGGTTTCACTAAGAAAGCTTCCGCTTTAATAAAACGCAAACGAAACCGCAAAGTAAATGCTTGTTGCAGAATTTGTAAAGCTGACCGGAACGCCGCGCCTCCGCAGTGGGGAACGCTATCCCGTAGGAAAGCCAGGCGTCGTTTGAACGCAATGCGACAAGTTTTACATTCCGGACGATGGCATTTCTCACCGTACATGTATTCAATTACATCCGTGGCCCTATTCTCGACTGCACAAAATGCCGGCAATTCTGGCAATATGCCGGAAGTCTTTTCTGATTGGCTTTCAATTTTCGTCACGTGCTTCCGGTTGACAAAGCGGTTGTGTGTGCTGTCGTCATTTTGACGTTTTCATGTCGTTTACGGACACCAGTTCTAAAGTTTGCATTATTTCTCGTTACTAAAGGCGCATAACTCTTGGCCGGCAATGAAAAACCAGACAAAGTGCAGCGGACATGACAACGTAAGCCTGTCTTTGCTATTCAACAACAATACTGCTTGTAATACACACCCCTACTGTGATTGGCTGAGAAAGCGTGACCTAATTTAAGCACTTGGCGGGAACGATTATGTCATGCATTGGGAACTTCAGCGTGCGTAAAAGTGACGTAATGCTACGTAACAGCTTGAAAATGGCGGCTGTTTTTGTCGCAAAATACAAGCAAAATAGGGCAAAGAATTGCCCCTGGGAGCCTATTCTCGACTGCGCAAATTGCTGGCTATTCAGGCAATTTGCCGGAAGTCTTTTCTGATTGGCTTTCAATTCTGGTCACGTGCTTCCGGTTGACAAAGCGACTGTTTGTGCTGTCGTCATTTTGACGTTTCATGTCGTTTACGGACACCAGTTCTAAAGTTTGCCTTATTTCTCGTTACTAAAGGCGCATAATTCTTGGCCGGCAATGAAAAACTAGACTAAATGCAGCGGACATGACAACGTAAGCCTGTCTTTCCTATTCAACAACAATAATGCTTGTAATACACACCCACTCTGTGATTGGCTGAGAAGGCGTGACGTAATTTAAACAGTTGGCGTGAACGATTACGTCATGCATTGGCAACTTCAACCTGCGTAAAAGTGACGTAATGCTACGTAACAGCTTGAAAATGGCGGCTGTTTTTGTCGCAAAATACAAGCAAAATAGGGCAAAAAATTACCCCGGCTTACACCGCCGCGAAATGTGCGGCAATGTGCAGCAGGCGCAGTTTCGCATGCGCTCTATTTAAAGCATGTTTCCTACCGAAACAAATTATAGTTTCAACTGCTTCCAAGTCAGCAATCATGGAGTATACAAATAACGTGCAGTATTTTGCTTTTATGTTTGGCAATAAAATAAAAATTATTTGTTTATCGTAACGCAACTTAAGAGGGCAGTACAAGCCTCTCCATGACAAAGAGAGCCCAATGCATGGCATTTCTCCATACTCGTCCTAGTAATCTGGTGGGTCACATGATCGAACTTAACAGAAAAATAACAGACAAAAGGGACTATTTCATTCATTAAAGCCCTGATTGAAGTCAAGCTTGACAAATGAGTGAATCGGCGACATCGGTGCGCTCCGCGGTTATCAGGCGTAGCGCTTCGCTGCTCTTATGTGTCATAGAAGCGATGGTCGCGGCCGTCTTTTTCTGTGATCACGCCATAAACTTGTAACATAGCAGCAGACGATGGCGCGGAGGCGGTGGGGGCAGGGAAGGTGAAACGCTACAAAGCTTGCATTGAAGCAGAGAATCCAGCTATGTTACTAAAAGCGATTGAAAGAAATAGATACGGTTAAAAACTTGTGTGATGTTCTTTAGCTCGACATCCGCCTTTCGCTCGTTTTTTGGATCAACGTTACTTGATCGCCTTGTGGTGCTGACGCCAAATTTGGCCTCCAAAAATGTGTTTTTCTTGTCAGCCTCACCTACCGTTTTAATTTTTATTTACATGCCAGGTGTTTTTATATCTTTCTTGCACAATATTTGATCCCTTGGTAGCGATCTTTATGAGTGGCTCGTCAAATTACACTGCATGTCGTCATAGCTATAGGTGCAGCACGTCACGGATTGCTTACGTCGTGCCTACGCAAAAAAACATTGGCGAATTGCCGGAAATTTGTGCAGTCGAGAATAGGCCTCCCGGTGAATGAATTGCGTTAACACACAGTGAATAAGATACGGCCACATACAGCTTTGATGCTCGTCAAACATGAGTCCAAATCATTTTACAGCGAGTACCTTATTTACTCGATTGTAACGCGAGTATTTTTCTACGTTTTATCACCACTAGCTGAAGTCGACCCTCGTTTAATCAGAGAATATTAATATTCAAGTTCCCTAAACAGTGACCCAATTCTCATCGACAACTACACCTTTGGCCATTTGCCGATATATGTTGGCAACATGTTCCAGAGAAATTTCAATCCACTATAAGCCAAGACCGACTGTCTTCATTTTCTTGTTTCTGTTCCTGTGGTGGTAGTAAAAGGGCTGAGAGCGTTGACGGCATGGGCTACCTTTTTTTTGCATCGTACTCTATGGGTGCTTGAGTGGTTTTTGTTTCCCTCAAGTGTATCGACACTCATCGGCTGCTCTGGCGATATCGAGGTGTCGCGCTCACTACGACGCCCGTTTGAAGAGAGGCGCTATAATAATGGCTGAACAAATCGGCAATTTAGTTGCTGTGCGAAGACTCGACGTATAGACAAACCACGTATGGCGGCTCCCGCGGGAGCGCCTTTTCACGTGCGAACATGGCGGAAAAGGTTTCCGTGGGCCTCGCTGCGGTCGATACGTCGAATTGGAGAAGCATGTTCTTGATTTCGTCATGGAGCAGCGTGACGTCCTCATGGCGGTCACTGAAGTTCTTCGAAGTACAGCTTCGGCCTCACCGCAGACTCCTCGAAAAGCAGTACAGCATTCGATTATCCCCTGCATCCCTATGACTTCGAGGCATTCTTGACTACCCGCGCACTATCCGCATTAAGTCTAAGACTGTGAATCTCAGTGCCCCTGTGTTGAACTGACGAGCTGGGCAAACGAACTGACGAACTTACGAACTGTTGAGCTGGGCAGATGGGCTCGACAGATGGGCATCCCGCGAACGAAGTTCAAAGCGGCACAGATGAGCGTCTAGTCGCAGTGTTTGTAACTTAAAAGTGCTTGTCCGTGCTTCCGGTGGCCTCGCGTGAGAGCTTTGGCGGTTCTTTGTTTTGACGCGCTAAGGAGTTACCCCGCGCGTTGCTTTCGCGGTTTAATTTGTTCGTTGTGGATTCAATTAAAAGTCACCCCTCGCCATACAATCGCGGTCACCGTAGAGTCGAGTAAATAAGGTTTTATTGATTTCGCAATTGTATGCGTAAAAAGTATCAGTGCCCCCACCCGTTCTTTTTCAGAAAAACGACGACTCGTTCCTCACAGCTATAATAGGTATACTGTTACAGCGGCCAAATGAGCGCTCGTGGTTTTAGGTATAACTGAAAGTGCGGCAACAAAAATATACAATTTTAAACGACACCTTTGACTAAAAGTTTACCTAGGTGATACTTTTTTTACATTGTAATGTTAATATTGGCAATGCCTTCTTCAGGCTGACCAATTGGATATTGAAGGGTCCCCTTTCATAACGCCGTATTTTACTATCGCAAAGTAAGGTAATCTTAGCCCAAACTTTTATAGCGACTTTTTTATAATTGCTTAGTAACTTGATTGAAGTAACGTCTTTGTAATATCTTACTTCCTTCCGACGATCTATTGTTATAGGATTCCTGTTCGCCAAAAAGAAACGTTTTATTAAAATGAAAAGCTTTTCCAGAACAAAAAAATCATAGGAAGTGCCTAGCTTCGGTAGACTTTTTATAAAACATTGCAGGGTGCTAAAACTTCCCCGAACTGAGTTGCTCACGATTCCATAAAGTTTGATTGGGTATGCTTGGAAACCGAGTAAGCTTATCTTTCAGGGCTGCGGAAATTGTTTCGTCCACAATCTGCAAATGTGTTGTAGAAGACGACGTCCACTACTATTTTCCTGGATTCTCTCAAGAGGGAGCGGAGCACGTACCCGCAATTTAGTCTGCGGGCAGAGTTTATACTTCACGCCTGAGTCTCCTCTGTGTTTTACCGCCGAACGGCGAGGTTGGAACACGCTACCATGGTGATTCTATTCGTGTGACCAGTGTAATTGGGCCGCCGCTACGCGATTTGGTGCTTGAAACGCCAAACCCTTCCTAAAAGAGGCAGCTCCTACATGGATAAGGGAGGAAGGAAACACCTGAAACATCTGAAGATGATACCCCTCTTTGTACTTTCCTCGGAGGTTATCGTGGGGTTGTTTCTTGCTACGACCTCCTTTCTTTTACTGTCGACATCTGCGGTGATAACGTTTGTTAGCCTTCTTGCGATGAGTACCGCAACAAGAAGCGGCGGAGCTAAAAATATGGGCTTAAGGAATGCAAAAAGAGCCCAGGATGCAACGAAAAGAAGACTGGTGCTTGGGTGATCTCTTGTAAGAACGCCGAAAGCGAGCTGAGTGCCACTTTTGCCTTAGAGGCTGCTATATACCAGGGGAAACAAGTATATAACAGCCTTGTTATGAGCTTCTTGATGTAGTTTTCTAAGTAAAAAAACGGATACATTCTTTTAGCATTTTTGTTCGGCTTGGTACCAGGCAACTTGTCTTTTATGCTGAACTTCTTGTAAAACCAATTAACCCAGGATCTGTCTAATTGTGGTCTTGTCTAAAACTGGTCTTGCCTAAAACTGGTCTTCAAAGTTCTCATTTCGCTTTCTACACGGCTTAAGGTACTTTGTGGATGGCCGACAAGCTTTTATTATGCTCTAAACGCGCCCCCGACCACACACAAGGCGTTTTTCTTAAGCCGGTGCTTATTTTTTTTAGTCAGAAGGGAGCAGCTCTACAAGGTTTAGCAACATTACATTCTTTCTACTTGAAATGTAAATGGCAGGGCCCCTGTAATTCTGAAAGAATGTCCTCAATTTCAGCTAGCTGAGGGGGAAGTAACAGGCAGAAAAATTTATTTATTCTGTCGTATTGGCTCTGGCGCCCCGAGACACAATTTAGGCGTCCTCTGGGGTGCTTCTGTTAGTTGTCATTCAGAGATTTGCGAAGAATAATAAAGTAAGATATTACTCATTGAATACCAGCATCAGCCCATTAGGACCAATAAGCGGCATATATTAAAACATATGGAGCCCCAAAAGCTTCCGGAAACATTGCCCTAAACAAGCAGAGGAGTTTGTGTGCGAGCATCAACATTTACTAGCAATATTCATATTTGTAGAAAATGTCTTTTTACAATAAAACCTTTTCTAGAGGGAGTTACGCGAAAAAAAAACCTTCTGAAGCTGTGAAGTGCTACGAGTTTTTAGCGCTAATGTTTTGACAACTGAGCTGTTTCCGTGGAGACATTTTTCTCGTCCGTGCCAAAAATCCCGGAAGCATTCCGAAAAAAAGGGCTAAGGGAGGTCCGGGATTAAACTTGAGGCCTTTCTGCCCGTAAAACGGGAAACCAAAACCACTGGGCCATCCTACACACCCGAGGGGTACGAGGTCAGCAGCGGCAGAGAACATGTTATCAAATTTGAGAAGCCACCACTGAACACGGCTCCGTTGCCTCCGTCAATGTAGTGGTAGCGTGGTGGACGAGCGCCAAGAAAGAGTTGCATCCTGGGGTTAACAGGACGCAGCCGAAGGCAAACCTAACTGGTTTGCTGAATGGTGAGAGATGATCAGCGACAGTACAGAAGCAACACACTTCCGGGCGAGCTTACCGTAGGACGTGAACAGAGCGACAGCGGTATCAGTAGCTGTGAAAATAATTCTGTTCGGCATTCAGTGGAACTGCGTATTTATCCCGCCAGCGTTAATGCGCACACAGGTTAACTAGAGCTTTAAACACTGCACAAAAATAGTACAGAGGCACACAAGCTTTCCTTGCACAGTTCGTGAGGGCCGGCATTTGCGACGCACTTTGAGCCTAAGAAAGAGGGAGAGGACAATGCGGCTAGCGGCGTCCGCTTCGCAGGTTCATGTCTCTGCATGAATAGTTTGTTTTTGTAATTTGTAGCTGCAACCGCTTAAGTGACCGACAGCGGGAACATCACAGCAGGCGCGTGTACTAATATGTTCGAGGAAGGCAGACATGGCCGTAAAGAAAAGGAGCATTAGACAAATGTCGTTGCGCGCGCGAACAGGGTAACGGCGCGCTGAATCGTAACAGGTTCTACCCCAGGGGGTCGGAAAAACCGTTGGACAAAGGTCAGCAAGCTCTGCCCGGAGGGATGGTGTGGAAGAGATGTGCTCGACAGATGACAAACTCCGTGTCCTGTGCCCTATGACACTGTGTGCTGGAGCTTCACAGAGTCGGTCACTGGACGAAGCGTTGATCCCCAGCAACGTGCCGGGCTTGGTCAGGCAAGGGAGAGAACAACACCAAAAGCACAACCACATCGCCAGCAAGTGCAAGGAAAGACAATCAACTCTGAAGTTCTACGAGACATATAGTTCAGACTAAATTACGCGATTAACTAACAACTCCAGTTACCTTTAATCCCAGCAGTATTTTCGACAAGCGCTGAAATCTGAAAGGGTTGACATTTCGCGCAAGTGGAAATGCCCCACACAAGAATTGCAATGGTAAACGGCGAAGCCTAGATTCAGGAAAAACAGGGCAATCTAGAAAGTCTGGCTCATGCAGGCGACTTCTTTCGTTGAAAGCGGTGCCTTGAGCTCTCGGCATTGCCCTGGTCATAGGTCGGCAGGCTAACTCGCGAGTGCACTCACACACCTCCCACTGGCCACTCATGAGTAAATGGTGAGTGAGCCTCGCCATCTTTTTGGACTGGCGAACGTGAGTGCGTTTGAGTGCGAGGCCCACTCGCCGTGAGCCCCGCTCACCACTCGCGAGTGCACTCTCGCTACTCGCGCCATTTGCAGGGCTTACCGCAGTAAGCGCTACTGCTGCGCTTGTACTCGCTTTTGGCTATTCGTCGCTTGAGCCTCTCACTGTGATGATTGTTAATGGCGGGATTGCTTTTAGCTTCGGAAATATGTCGTCACTCTGCTCCTGCTATGGGGCACCCTAGAATTAATTCTCTGGTGGCGGATTGATTTATAAATATGATTTGGGTGGCCTTCTGACGCCGTAATGCACTAATACTGTTTGGTTTCATCACTCATGAAAGGTGTCCTGCCCACACTCGCGTGCGAGGGAGGAGGCGAGTGTTGAATGAAAGTGAGTGCGAGTAGGGATGGCGAGTGGTGAGCGTTAGCACGAGTGAGTGCGAGTGGTGACGGCGAGCGGGGAGCGTGAGCGCAAGTGAGTGCGAAAGGTCACGGCGAGAGGTGAGCGTGAGCAGGAGTGGGTGCGAGTCATAGAGGGTGTGTTATACGTGAGTGAGAGTGAGGGCGTGATGTGAGGGTGACTGGTGAGCGGGAGTGAGGGGCGCCCAATTTCGCTGAGGTATGGCTCTGAGCATTCCCGTTTTTAAATTGCACCTTAGGTGCACCCGTTCTCTGAAGGCTACTGAAAACACTGGTAATTCTCTGCGACAAGTGCCAAACGCGCAGACGAGTGGGAAAATTTTCCAGCGGTCACACGAGAGGCGCGCACTCCTTCTTGCAAGCGGCGTTGCCTTGGCGCTATGCGAGCTCAAGGCTTCCCCCCTCGGCGTGCCCGCTCCGGAATTCGCGCCGCCGGTACGCCCGGAAGTTTTAAAGATGATAATCTTTCTTGGGATACTTCAACGCTGAAATTTTCGTCTGCATGTATGTCCGTGTTTCTGTCTTTCGGACTGTGACTCGATTTAGCCACCCGGCAAAAGTAAAACTGAATCGGCGCAATGGTTAATACCCAAATAAAAAAAAAAGCGCCTAAGTCCGGTGACAATCTCCATACTTGTCAACATTATTGAACCAGAACAAGAATTACGCTAATGTGAGGCCGACAATCAATTCATAAGTGATATTTGTAGTGTTCCTTTATTTAAATAATAATGGATGCCTGTTCTTGCGACATCAAATAAAATAGTACATTACCTGCAGAAAATCGTCGCCTGCTGTTGCCGCGCCACTAGAGTTCCTGGGGGGATTTTAAGAAATCAAACTGCAAAAGTAACGAAATGTTCCTCTAGATAGGTTCCACGTTCCGCTTGGAATGCATGGGGAGCAGGACAACGTGGTTCTATAAACATTCTGGTAGAGTGCCTCGAATAACGCGCGTCTCCGCCGTACGGCAGCGCTGGCCTCGAGGCACCCGGCCGGGAGCAGTAGAACGCAGTAAATTTAGGTTGACTTGAGCAAACGTCTAGCGTGTTATCTTGGAAGGTAGTAGACACGAGAGGAACGGCATGAGAGGTGAGCTGAAAATAGAAAGGAGGCCCTTACATTGCAGGGGCGCCAGTCGACAATCGTCTTTCGTCGGCATTTGCAACGGAAAGAGTAGATACGCGGCCCATTCTTTCATCTTTCCTCGTCGCTCGCTTTTTCAGAAATAAAGTCAATCAGCAAACACCGAAAGGGTTTATCATTTTCCTTTCCGACACTCACGGTTACACCATATTCGTGCTTCCCGGTCTCAAAAGTCGGCTAGCCACAAGCGAAACTGGAATCTCTAGGAGCTCCATTGGCCCCTGCTCGGCGTCGAGTACCTGAGCTCGTGTTCTGACGCAATCGACTCGCTCAGCCGCAACACCGTCGTTACTCCCAGCTGCACTGCGAAAACCGTTCGGGGTTTCGATGGCCGGCTTTGCCACAATGTCGTTGACTCTTAACTCGCATCCGGAGGAACACCTTCTGTTTCGGCAGGCTTGTGCTGCCTCCTTTCGCTAGTGTCTATAACCTGATCGTTTTTGCGCTCCTGCGAAACGTCTTCTTTTCGCGAACTGTGCGCGATCGTGAGGCTAGCCGTTTCGAAGGCCTCCCGGGAATTCTGCCACTCTGAACCGAACACCGACACATCCTCATGTTCAGTTGGCTTGTGGCGCCCTCTGTCGTGAGCCTCCGTTGATGCGTTATCTTTCCGACCTCTCCCAGTCACTTCATTCCTTTCAGAGGGGTGACACTATCCTTAAAAGCGCCTTTTGAAACGAGCTCAGCGCTGTGCTTTATCGCAGTGATTCGAAAATGGGGCCTTCTCCCGCAACAGCTGATCGAACATCTTGCGCAATAGATATCTGTATTTGGGTACAAGTTGTGGGGATACCGCCTACGCGACCTGTTCATCAAACGGACCTTTGATGAAGACTTTAGCAATCGGGAGTTGCACGTACCACGCTGCTACGACCTGTTGCACACAAACACTGTGTCGCGTCAGCTGATCCGCTTCGAAGTACGAAGTGCGGATCGTGTCTGCCGTCGCCCCGGAGTCGCGAAGAACATGCCACGGTTTTCCGTTGACAGCGAGTTTACGCACGGAGTGCCCCAAAAACTGTCTGCTGTCCTCATTCTGCTCTCTGCTTTAGTTCGTGAAAGGCGAACTTGCCTTTTTTGCAACTCGCAGCGAAATTTCATGTCTCGCCACAGTTACAACGCGCGGACTGTTTGCGCGTTTCGAAAGCTTTGCTTGGGTGCGGAACCTCGGCGTCGGCGCCATTCTCCTTTTCGGGGCCAATTTCTCTACCCGATCTAACAATTCTTTTAGCTCGACCGTCTTCCTTGGAAGCTCTGCCTTTCGGATCTGATTTTTAAGACCTCTGCCTGAACTCTTTTCAACCTTTTTTCGTCCCCTGCGCACTGCGAAATACAAAAAATAAACTTGCTCGACTCCACGCTGTGAAGGTTGTTGAAAAGCAAAGACGTAAATGACACCCACAACAATTGCCCATGCCACGTCACTTGATATCACACATGTAACTCTACAAAGAGTGAAACCAGACCTGTTCTGCCAGCCGTTACCTGGAATTCGCGGGGGTGGGGTCCCAAACGCAGCACAGCGTCGTCCACGGCCGGGTTACAGTGGCGGACGTCGCCGCTGTAGCCCGGCCGTGAGTGGGGAGAAAAAACAACGGAGATGAGCGTCTTTCGAAGGGTGAGACTGCGAAATTTAGCCATCGTGCTGTGCTAGCTTGGGGATACAACACCGCGCGACACAAGCGCAGACACCGAAACAATTAGGCATGTGAGCTCAGTGATTCCTATTTACACCAATTTAACTTAGTTTTAGTAAGTTTGACAAATGCGAGAAAGCTGAGAGGACTTTTATAATTGCTATTTGTCACAACCAGTTGCTACTTTCGCTTTTGTAATAACTCTTAAAGCGCAACCGAATTGGTATTTACTAATATAGAAAACGGAGTCCCATTCGTGGCAAGCACAACGCAAAAGGTAGCGTTTCTCTATCGGTCAGATGTCTGTATGTGGTTTGTACGTATACCTTTCCCGCCCTGTAAACCAATCCTTCACGTATGTTTGCCGTACGACCACTTGATTTCGCCGGGTGCGGGTTACCCTGGAGGTGCTGTCGAACAAGTTAATTAAGCCGTGTGAAGGCACCGCACAATGGACGCGAAGCTTCGCCAAAACAGGACCAAAACCACCTTCGCTAAAGCAGACGAGAAAGCCGTACCGCCGACGGCGTCGCCGGCGAGCAGGCACTCCCGCGCGGGGAACCCTCGGTAAATTCTCCGCGCCATGTACAATGGGCGCCGCAGTAGACGGCGGAGCACCCCCCTGTTGTCCCGCACGCCACAAAAAAACCGTTGGCTGATAGAGTTAGAAAGCTTTGCTTTAAAACTCAACGGCGGGCTGAGCCTCTCTGTTCACAGTGCTTGTCACGGGACGGTCCTGCACCCAGTACCTGTCGTTTTCACGTAGTAGACGGTAAAAGTGTTCTGTACCAAAGCACTCGATCATCTTGTCGTGCTATCTGAAAGCCTTCGCTTCTTTGAGCCACTCTACTATATTAGCCCTCAGCCTATAGGCGATCTGCGAGTAAGAGTCGCTACGCGCTCCCTCGACCTGACGGAACTTCTGGCGAAATGCCTCCGCAGAGAGCCTTTACTTATGCCGCAGGCTCGACTTGACTTTCTTGTAGTCCTCCACGTCCTCTTTTGCAAGCTGGCGATCACGTCGAATTCATCACCCGGCGAAAGCCTAAGCAGGTGTTGCGGCAATGTGTCTCGATAAAAAGGGGCCTTCTCGCACGTACGCCAGAAATTGACCAATAAATGACCGATGTCTTCTAAATCCCTGCAGGGCAACATTAGGTCCCTTATCCGAGACGTAGGTCGCTCAGTCATCGCAAACTGCACGCTGCTGTCGCTCTCACGCCTGGTTCGAGACGTCTCGACCTCGAGACGCCTCATCTGCCGCTCATGCTTTCGCTCTTTTTCCTCCTCCTACTCTTGTTTCTCTCTATCTCTCGAGCTCCTTCTCTCGCTTTAGTTCTTCCAGCGGAAGCTTTTCTCACTCCTGTTGGATTTCCCTATCTCGCTTTCGTCGTTCGAGGTCACGTTCCCTCTATTGCTTCTCTCCTCCCATTTGGCCTCTAAGGCCTGACGTCGGGCGGTCTCCCGTTCATTGATCAGCTCAATGCATTCGGTCAGCTCGTCATCGTGAGCCCCAATAGCGATTATATCCTGTATCAGCTCTGACTTTCTGAGTGCTTCCGAAACATCCAAGCGCAACTATTTTGCAAGCTCTAACAACTACAATTTTTTCAACACTTCCAAATTTATGGCTCGCCAAAGCACCACTCTTCCCAGTGCACCAAAATCGTTTTGGGTGAATACTCCACCAGACAAAAACACATGCCGTACTAGCTATCCTCTGAAGCCTGGTAAAACTCCGCGAAGAAAGGTTCCGCACTCCCCATTGACTGCCATAAATTGTACTAAGTGAGCGCCACCTTGACGTCCGTGATGTTGGATCCGCACCGCTGCCACCAGTTTTTACATTCGGGAAGAGTCCCAGAACAGGCCTACGTTGCTTCCGTCTACCTAGTGGAAGCGAGGTAGACGAGCGCCCAGCAAACGTTGCAGCCTTGGTGTTCATGACAAAAAGCCGAAGACAAACTTAATCGGTTTACTGGATGGCGAAAGATTATTAGCGACAATTCAGAAACACCCTTCCGAGTGACCTTACAGCAGAACTCGAACAGGCCGACACCGGGATCTGATGCTGTCAAAGGAATCCAGTTTGGCACTCGCAGCGACCGCGTATTTATCCCCGAAGCGCTAATGGTATAAAATCTTTTGTATTGCTTCGCACGCGACACGACAATGATGCAGACACACACAAACACTCGTTCCCGAGTTCGTGAGGGCCGGCAGTTGCGGGGCATTGAGCGTGGGAGAAGGAGAGAGATCTCGGCCAGGGGCGTCCGATTCGCAGGTGCATGCCCCTGCATGTTTAGTTTGCGTTGGAATTTGCAGCTCCCACGGCTTGAGTCCCCGCCAGCGGACTCCGCGCCGTAGGCGCATGTAGTTACTTGTCCGAGGAACGCAGGCTTTGTCGCAAAGCACAGTAGCACTACACAGAGCTTGCAGTACGCGCGAACAGGGTACCTGTGCCATGGATCCCAATCATACGCAGCCAACTTGGAAAGAAAAAAAAAACGATCTCCGTTGTCGGAATCGAAACTGGCGTCCTCGCTTTATGTAACCGGCGTGCATTCTATTGAGCGATCCTTGCATCTGGACGGACAGCGTTACGTATGGGTTCGTCGCGCAGGCGGTGGCTTTGGACTTGGCCGCGGGTACTAGCGCACGCTAACGCGGTCCACTTTGGGAGAGATGTGAAAGCCCGTAAACGAAACTATCCAGCCGGCCAGTATTTGAGAACTTTCAGCGGCAACTTCGGAAATAAATGTGGCGTGTAACACGCCGAGTCTGCCATCGCTGGTATTTCTCCAGCCTTCCGCCACTAGTACAAGCTGCGCCACTTTTTTCCCTACGACTACCTTTGGGGTTCACGAAGTGCAACTGGTGTATTAGGCGAATAGGGGCAGCAAGCCTCTAATGGTGTAGCAAAAACTAGGATACATGGTGGTGGGCTAATTTCGCTTGCGATACGCAGGCGCGAGAGCCCAAAACACCGCTCCAGCACGTGGAAACAAGGCAATAGTTTTTGCGGAAGGAATAAAAGTACAAGATGGGATTAAAGGAGGAAAGTCTGCATGGGCCTGCACGCATGGTGGGTTTATTATTTGTGTCTTTCGTTGTTGTGAGTGCAACTATCCCTTCGATGAAATAATCCTGTTGAGGCAACACGGCATACAGCACACATCTGCTGAGGTAATGATTTTTATGACGCGGCTCCGCCCAGTACACGGACTGCACATTTATCCGAAAAACATTTTATTCCTGTTTACGATGTTTCTGGCGACCAAATCCTAGCGAGGAATATGCAAATTATCTGATTTCAAGGTAAGAATGCGAGCTTGTACCTAATAAGAAAGCCGACAGGAGTAGCGCGTGTTGAGTAAACACATCGTTTGCTACGTACATAAGGTTCGCAGGGAACCTGTGTCGGGATGATTTTCGCCAACGCCTACCGCAGCGCCTCATTACGTACAGAGAAGTTTATATGAGCTCTGTTAGTCATTTGTACAATCAATTTTTCAGGAAGCGCTTCAGTGCCATATGGGTTTATTTTACACAACGCCGGCGCCTTTCTCATGTGTACTTGTATTAGTACCGACGATTCCTTTTACAATGTAAACATTTTTTGCGAAAATTGCTAGAAAAAAGTAGGCTTTATTTTGAGGGCACTTTAATGGTTTGCTTTTTTTTCTTTTCCACGCAAACTTTTTGCGTCATCGCAATGGTGCATTGTGCTCTAGGTCAGCCGAAACGATTGCCTGCCCGCATTGACTGTGAGGATACAACTTTCTTCTCAACCTACATGTATGCCAAGCCTGTGTGGGAAAAATTTGGTAATAATAAATTTGCCTGTGCTCATTGCTTTCTGTACAGAAAGACCATAGATTTTCTTAGGCTCCTTCAGCAGAGGCATTTTGGTCTGTCTGTCTGTCTGTCTGTCTGTCTGTCTGTCTGTCTGTCTGTCTGTCTGTCTGTCTGTCTGTCTGTCCCTGGGTTAATCCGCCCGGCCAAAAATTCAAAGATTTCTTGAACGACATGTTTATGTAGGCGAAACATTTCCAAACAAAATTTTGTCGTGATGCTCATAGTCGTTAACAATGGGGCGCAAAAACTTACTTATTTGTGGCAATCGATAAATACGTAAGCGATATTTTTCAATGCTCTTTAATAATTATGAATGGCTGGGTGAGGTTTGCGCTAGCAAATATAAAATGTGCCGTGAAAAAAGTGTTTCGACGAAGAAACACAAAATGTGCTTGAACGCCACGCTAGCCCTACTGGACGCGTCTAAGAAGTCCAACAGTAAAGAAAAGTTACAGGAAATGGCTCGCGAGCAGTGGAACGCGCTAAAATTAATTTACTGGAGCAAACCACAATTGTTTATAGTGGGAGGAAGGCGACAGGAGGGTAAAAGCGTCCCAGGTGGGGAGTTGAGGAAGGGAAAGATAAAAGGTATCTACTTGACACCGGCGGCACAAGACTACCATCTTTCCCCGTTATTTGTAGCGAGAAAGCAGATCCGCGGATTGTTTAGGGGATTTTAGGGAGCTTTTCAAAAAAAAATTTGGTTTACAGAGAAATGCTCCCTCTTTTCAATAACGACAAGCCAATAACCAATTCTGCTGAACAGTGCAATTTGAGGATTGACGGGTAATTTCCAAGCCGTCAACAAGCATCACGTGACAATAAAAATACCTTGCCATTGTGGCAGCGGCAATGGGATCGAGGGTATCAATACAGGGGCTATGTGTTACAAGATTTGGCACTGATAAAACACCCCTGGCACTTTACTAAGTACGCTCTCGAATTGAAAGCCATACAGTAGGTAAATAATCCCAGTGCAACATAATATAGCGTTGTCAGCTTCCCAGAAAATATTAAATTTGCTGGACTGCTTCTGATTAATTGATTGTAGGGTATAACCCACTGACGCAACGCAGGCGATGAGGCGTGCCGTAGGAGAGGGCTGCGGGTTAATTTTGACCACCTGGGAATCTTTAAGGTGCGTAGAAATCTCGTACACAGGGGCGTTTTTGTTTTTCGCCTGCATCAGCAAAGCGGACGTCGCGGCCAGGAATCGAACCCACGTCCTCGTGCTCAGCATCGCAACGGTGTAGCCACTGAGCTGCCGCAGCGGCTGCTGGACTGTTTCTAACTTTTTTTTGGTGGCAGGGCGCTCTTACATGCAAGGATTTGTGATTCCTTCATACGCATTCAGATGGGTGCATGCGATGCTCTTAGTTTAAAATATATATAATATTACGTTGACGGAGTTCGTACTGGTTGATGCATACATCTCAAGAAACGCACGTCAGCCATAGGTCGACCAAAAGGTCGGTGCAAGGTACCATGCAGCAAGGCAAAATAATTGCCAAAACCATACTTCCTTTAAATATGGACAGGAAGGTTTCAATTAGTAGCCGAGGAAGGGGTCACAACATTACGTAATCCGGTCCGTCTCTCGTTGTATACAAATGTTTTTCTTTCAAATAGAGAAGGTTAAAAATGGTCATTTTGCTTATTTCATGCCGCAATGGGAGCGGAAAAGCCAGCTTTGGGAGGAACCTAATACGCGAGCAAACACGGCTAAAAATCTCCAGACACGCTGGTATCTGATTTTACAACTCGTATAAAAACGGAAGCTGCAAAAATGGAGCATTTTTTTTAAACAAACACGTGAAGGCTTTTGCATGTATTTGTAAGTACACGTATTAGTTTTTATCCAAAAAACCTATGACTGGAAAATTTTGTAACAAAGGCGTTATTAAAATCAAAATAAAACCAAGAATTCTACTTGTTACTTGGAAGAGAATACTTTTCCCGTCAAACTACAATTTTGTAAAAATTATGTTCTGAAGAATGTGTACAATTAGAATCAGTATTTTTGCTATACCAAATGTAGAGGTCATGCTTTGTGGCCTCCACATTACAATAGTTAGCTTTTGCTTGCCTGTACATGTTGAAGTTGGGCCCACGTGTGAGCCAGTTAGTTTTCAGAGGTAACCGTCCGTGTTCAGAGACTTTCTTTCGGTTTTTACCTTATAAATATTATTGCCATAAATGTAGCATCTTGATGGCCTCTTCCGCCTGCTATAAGAAACTGGTATGCTACGGAACTAGGCTTTCTTTTTCCTGTACAATAACATCCATATAACGATAGCGTGGTGTTAATTTCACTGCTGCCTTTTTAATTGAGACTTACAGTAGCGGCTTTCTTGCCACTGCGGAGCAAGACCTGCCCTAAAGACAGGCTTACAACAACTGTATTTTCGAGACTCATCTGAATACACTTTTCACATTGCCTCGCAGCAGATAAGACAAGGTTTCGGAGGGAGTGAAGCGCTTCATTAAAACGAGAGGCTATAGCTACCTTGTATAGAGTAAGGACGAGGGTGAAAGGTAAAGGCCACAGTTCACACAATGACCACTATTTCTGTTTTCGGGTTCTATTCACAAAAGGCCCACAGTTATGTGAGTCGGTGGCACCAAAATGCACAGTTGACACTGCAGGCTTTGCGGTTCACACTGCAGACAATATTAGCGGTCTACAGTGGAAAGGGCTCTTTAAACGGTCTACAGTGGAAGCGGTCCTTAAAACAGCTATACGTAAAGACTTTCACATTGACAACAGGCACACAGTTAAGTTGCTCAGCAGTGCTAAAATGCAGAGTTCGCAAGGCAGACTTTTTGGTTCGCACTGTAGACCGTTGACACTGTTGACGGTACGGGAAAGTCTTTACGTATAGCCGTTTTCAATGGCGCACTTGGTAATTGCTTTGGGCACGAGAGATTGTGAGGTTTTCCAACGATGATTGACGCGGCATATTCTGCGGTTATTCTAAAGGCGGATACTCAGTACTGAATTCTGCATTTGGCACTAAAGCCGTGGAACTGAAGTCCGCAAGGTGCGGCACATTCGCATTCTCTGCGAGGCATCGATTTTATAATCATCTTACAGGTCATCGCTTCCCTCAGATTGCAACGTGCACCCCTTGCGCCGCCTACTCGTTAGGGAACAACTGCTAATGCGGAGAATCCTCTAGCGCAGTGGTAATTGCACTGTCTTAGCGGATGCTCAATTTCTTCCATTTTACCTTCCTACCTAATTGCATCCACGTAGACCAAAATAACCCATTCCAGCACATCCACTGTGACAATTTCTTTAGTGCTGAAACGTCTGATACACAGAAGGTAATGAGTCTTGAAGCGATCAGCTCCCGGCGTGCGCAAGTGAGTTACAGGCGAGGGGCACTGTGCATCAGCGATATTTAAACAATCGCCGACTGCCTAAATATTTTGATCCCAGCGTCTTTCGCCTAAAAATATTAGCTGAACGCACCGAGGGAACGCAGTAGCACCGAATTCCTTCTCATTAGGTCCTTGCGGATTACCAGTACATAAAAAGAGACGCGGTGCACTTCACCTTTCATAACGAAGATCTGTTTGCGATTCAAAAGTTCGTAGTCTTGCAATATATTTGTTTTGTGTGAGCTCTATGCATTTCACAACATTAAAACCGCAGGAAAGAGATGCAAAAATAAAACCTCTAGCAGTATTTTTATCATGAAATCAGGTACACCGCGGCGGCCTCTCACGAACGAAATCAATGTAGCAGTGTCTAATGCGCATGATATGCAATTTTACTCTCAACATGAGGTGGCAATGTTTGCATCTTGGAAATATACGTAGTGTGAAGTATTCTAGAAATACTGCTATAAGAATCGATGTGAATGCTCTTGATGCAAGAAATTAGGTATTGCGAGAAATAGAGAAGCTACAAGCATCGATATGTTATGAAGCCGATCTACCATCTGCGCCAAACTATCGCCGACCACTACTGTATGACCAAAGCTAAATCTTTCGGCAGAGCTATGCATTCCGCCGGTGCTCTAAGACGGTACGACGGAAATAACCTCTGTGTGCCCCTGTAGTGACAAAGCAAATGTTTTAGAAGAGAGTAATTACAGTTGGGTAATGTCTTGAATCAGGCAGGAAATTCGAGAAAATATATCGAACGCGAGAAAGAAAGAAACGAATTATTTCGAACCTGATATGCCGTCTTTTAACAAGTTCTTGCACCCCATTTTGGGACAGGGGAAGAAAGCGAGAGCCCAAATACCAGAGATAATTTTGAAAAAAAAAAACGGAATGCGCGGACTAGGAAAAAATAGAAATACTTACGGAAGTGTGTGCGCTGTACTTACGTGGTATGATTAGGTGCAAAGAGAAGGGAGAGATCAAACAGGGTAAGGTGCCGTATGGGAACTAAGCTTCCTACTAATGTGGAAAGCAATTACCATAACTTGGACACCAGACAACTAGGATGAGTGCTAGCGTTCCAGCTGAACTTTCGACACACACCAACGCCAACAATTACATTACGCTGGTAGAACAGAGGGGACAAAATAATGAGCAGTGATTGTGAAAAATAGAAGGTAGCAGAAAATAAACTTAGAATATCACGGCATTCCGGCCTATTTGTTGTAACAGTTTCGTTGCATCATTCTGCTTTAAATTGTTATCACAGCTTCGATTTACCAATAAAAGCAACAAAACTTTCTGAAGTCAAACCTTCCTTATCAGAAAAGCCTACAGGCATTGTGGAAATGAAAGAAAACTGGTTGCAATTACATCTGCTTACATATTATATTTAGTTCTCTACTTACCAGACCCGAACACCCTGACGGAGTGCGCCCTAGCTGGTGAGCAATAGGTTTGGACCTCGGGCTAGGAAAGTAGAGCATGTATGCTAAGTCTGGCTAATCTGTGTCAATTCTGACCGGGGGACATTTTGAATAATATGCCCCTGATTACAATTGCCGCCAGGGGAATCACCTTCCCAATCAAAACCTTCAAGAATTCTTTAGCTGTGGGGCCCGATAACATCGCATCTAGGATACTTCAAAACACAACGGATGTGACAAGCGCAATATTGACAATGCTGTTCTCCCAATCACTGTGTTTTGCTCATATACCCCCAGAACGGAAACTCGGAAAAATCGTCCCAATCGTTAAAAGTGGTAACAAATTATCGCCATGAAACTATCGTCCAATATCACTAACCAGCATTCGCTCAAAGATTATGGCACATAACGTTTTCACAAAGGCGATAAATCAGCTGGCAAACAGCAACTTCATAGATCTGTCACAGCAAGGCTTCTAGAAAGGGTTGTCGTGTGAAATACAGCTCGTTATTTTGCTTCACGATCTGCGCACAAACCTTTATAATAACGTTCAAACCGGCGCAATATTTCTTGATTTCAAGCAGGCATTTTATAAAGTCCCTCAGCGTCGTTTAACACATACATTGAAACACCTGACCCTTCATTCCTTCGTATTAGCCTGGATATGTAACTTCCTTACCAGTAGAAAACAATATGTAGTCGTAAACAACAGTGCATCCAATACTACCCAAGTGCACTCTGCTGTACCGCAAGGCACTGCACTCGGACCGCTTCTGTATGTACCTGATATATATCAACGACCTGCCTTGCCGAGTAACTTATACAATCCCGCTTTTTGCGGACGATCGTGTCATATATACTAACATAAATAGCCGCAACTGTCAATAAACCTCGCAAGCAGGCCTTTGAGCTATTGAAAGTTGGTGTAGCGAGTGGCAAATGCCACTAAATGTACTCAAATGCAAACCCATGTCCTCCCATAAACGTTCAAACCTCCTTAATTACAGTTATTCCCTCCATGGTTCGGCACTCTAACCTACTAACTCGTACAAATGCCTAGGTGTACATCTAACAGACGATGTGACTTGGTCCATTTATGTTAACTTGGTTCGGTCTCCAGCAAATAAAAATCTCGGTATTCTCCAACACAATTTAAAGCTTGCCCCCTCCAGATCTAAAATTACTGGTACGCCCAAACACTGGCACGCCCGATATTAGAAAATGCAGCCGCTATCTGGGATCCCCATCAAAAGTACCTTGTTCTGGAATTAGAAGCTGTACAAAATCGAGCTGCATTTTCAGATTATTCATATTTTACAAGCGTAACCGAGCTAAGAGTGTAGCATCGTCATGCATCGTAGTAGGCATCGTCGTAGGCATCGATTTCTAGTCGTCACGCTGGGCAACGCTTGTTTGAAACAGCAGCGTGCGCCCCTGGGCCATTTCCACGTAAGAGAAGAATTGCTATCAGGAAGAAACCATATAAACATTCGTAATTAGGTGCACTTAGGAGATGCCAGTTTCTTCCGTTCCATTTGCCCTACTCAACGGCTTCCTTCTAGACAAAAATAGTACAGGCCCGCAGTTCTCGGGTGACAGTTTCTGGAAGAGAAAGCGTCCTGAATCGCCGAAACTAATGAGTAGACGCGCGTCCCCTACAGCGCTTTTGCAAACCGCGGATTTAGAGAGCCTCGCCGTCAGACGCTACCGTGAAAGAATAAAAACATTTTATTTGCTTTATTACCAGAAATTTCGAATCACAGCAGTGCATGCATCACCCTATTCATTCATCGGCAGACACACTCGCACCACCCGAGAAAAGTCAACCATTACGCTTGTAGGAGTAACTCTTACAAAATGCTTTTTCCCCGACCCACACGTGAACGGAACCTCGTGCCTTTGCATGTTGTACAATGCGCAGATGTTTAATCAATTATGCGTGAGCTCGCAAACCCAGCAAAAATGTACTTGATTTGGGATTGAATGATGTGTTTTTTTTTTCATTTTCTCGTGCTGTTTCCTTTCGTAGTATCGCCCACTCCTGCTTAAAGCCTTGCCCAAAAGCTAGCAGTACCCCTTTAAATATACAAATAAAAATATATTAGCTCCGATGTAAGGAACGTAGCTCACAGGCAAGCAGTGATCAGACCCGAGGAATTTAAAAAAAAGGGCGGGGTATGAACTGTTTTGTCCCCGTTTTTTTTTCGATAAAAAAATTAGGCTCAAACAAGACTCCCAGCAGCCAGTCGGAATGTTAAGGACAGTTTCCTGCTGATATATTTCTCAGACAGAAACGGCACCAAAAAACAATCACCTACTATGACTACGGCCCTTGTCACCAACCATTAGTTACGATTCAAGACATTTATCAGTCAGTGCTCAACTTTTTTTCAACCGTGGACACATCAACAAAATGAAGAAAATTAGTATATGAAACAAAACCGGTGGCAGACCGGTGACATTAGATAGATTCCTTTACTTGGAGTAAAAAGTCGATGTCTAGTGTCAACAAAAAAAGTTGGCCAGTTACGTGAATATTTCTTAACTAGCCGTGATACATTTGTTTTTGAAAACGTAAACGAAGACTGAAAATTGGTTGTTCGTTAAAATTCTTAAAGTGCATTTTTTATTTCCTATAATAATTGATATATTCACAGAAGCAAAAAGATCTTCGTGAGTGAGTTTTGCTTTGTCAATTTGTGAGAAGGCCTTCTCTGTGTCAAATCTCGAAAGTACACAGCACGGGCGTGTCCTACAGACGCTGCACGTAAGTGCCGTGCAATGCTGTTGTTCTGTTCCCACTTAGGCAACATCAGCCCTAAATTATTCGAACAGCGATGCTGTTTAAGCTGCTGGTTGATCTGGCGTTCGTGCACTGGAAAACATTGCCGAGTAATGACGTCATCTACTGCGGTCCACCGCTTCAAGGTAGATTTGCCTCGCAGCGTTCGCGCGGGAATCGTGCCGCCACCTGTCGGAGGCGCGATGCAACTGGTACAAACACAGCTTTGGTAACGGAGGCTCAATCCAACTGTTAAAACCATGGCTTTGGAAACGCGTCGCGGTGTGGCTTGTTGTATCGCTTGTGACGATGAGTGGTGCAGTTTTGACTGTGAAAAGCGAAGAAATAATGCCAAAATGACGGAACTCAAAGAGCCGAGAAGCGATAACTTTATTCAGCTTCTTAATTAGCTTCTCAAACGCCAGACTACACAAGCCAAACGGTGGCCACTCGTTGAGCTTCCGTTAGTTGTGGAGCATCACCGCAAAGCCGGTGAGCACGCGTAAATTGTACGTAGTTAATGACCGAGTGTTCATTGCTACTTGAGGAGCTAACGACAACACCCGGCCGAAAGCTTGACCAATTCTTGAAGAGTAACCACGAAGAAAACTTGGCCGATTCTCCACACATAACCCCACATAACCTTAGTGGAACCAAAGATAGGCTAGGTGGGGTAAGCAGCTTTGCTGTTACCCCAGTCTTCACGCCAGCAGTGCGAGGCTGCCCTCAATTTTGTGGGTGTGGGTTAAAATTTGACACATGCATTCGCTTAAAATTAACCTAAGATAATCATGTCAATCTTTTCTTCCTTGCTTGCAAAATGACATATTTTTCCGATGCTGGCGCGCCTGTATGGGCGCGTGCATGGTGTATGCAAGCTGGACTTTGGAAATACACCGCATGGTTACTTTTTGAGGGTACCTTTTATTGCATATTGTAGATAGGGGAAAAAGGCGCCGCACCACTTCCTTTGGAGGCAATCGTGACAGAGACAGAAAGAAAGAGAAAGTTGTTCTTGTCATATGCGTAATATATTGTTTACGCCTTTCTTAACGCTTTACTTTTTCTGTGGCTTTTCATTTTCTTACAGCACAGACATTACACTGGAACAAAGGGCCGCAAACATTTCCAGGCACTCAGCGGGCTTGCGGGTTCTCAAACATTTGCGAAATTTTTCGGGAGATTTATTTCCGTTTTTTCTCGGTGTTATCACACCTCGTTGTCCCAGAAGATGGGGGGTATTTCAAAGCAAGGCAGGCTTTTCTTGCTTGCTTGAAAGCTGGCATATTTTTGCGATGCTGGCGGGCCTGCTTAGGCGCGTATTTATTTACTTATTTATTAACATTAACCACAGCGCCGATAAGGCATTACAGCTGGGGAGTATACGCAAATACATGAATACAATTCATGATATTGGGAAAAAAGAGACACGAGGGTGAGTGACATAAATCAGCACATTAGTGCGTCAAATGCACAAGTAATGTCGCCGTTGAAGAGAAAGAAAAAGAAAAGAAAATAATACAAGTTTACAAGAACGCGTGGAACAGAGCATCAGATGTACAATTAACAATATTACTCGGTAGTTTATTCGGTTCACCAATAGAATGGGGAATAAAAGAGCCCTTGACGTAGTTTGAATGAGTCAAGGATATAAGGCGCGTTCGTAGCCTTTCATTCTGTGTCGGTTTTGTGGCGCAGTGGGAAGAGCACCATGTACCTCGCGTTTCGCCCACAGGTAGTGAATGCGTTGTATCAGCAGCTTCTTGACGTAGTTTGAATGAGTCAAGGATATAAGGCGTGTTCGTAGCATTTGATTCTGTGTCGGCTTTGTGGCGCAGTGGGAAGAGCACCATGTACCTTGCGTTCCGCCCGCAGGGTCGTGGGATCGAAACCAGGCGCCGATAAGTATTATTTTTTTATATAGTGTAGGGGGAGGGGTGCGGACCTGTTGTTGAGAGCGAGGAGGGTAGCGTGATGCGGGAGAGGAGGAGTGGGGAAGAGGGCGCGCCTGCGCGCTAAGCTGTTGCGGACGCACGGTGGACGCTACATGTGAGTTAAAGAAATGCTCTGCATTTAGAAGCGAACAATGAAAGAAGACAAAGGAAGAGAGTGTCGTGAAATTGGGAGGGGAGGGCGGTTCACCAAGGCGGCGCGAGCCAGCGCTTTCTCGAAAGTATGCGGTGGGTGAGGGTACGGGGAGTATGCGTTGCCCGCACGAGGCGCTCCACGCGACGCTGCTGCGGAGAACGTGAGTGGGGCGTGCGCGGGACTATTATGTGCGCTCGCTTAAGACGCAGTTCGCGGCCCCATCTTGAGACGCAGTTCGCGCCGCCGCCACAGAGGGTCACCCTAGTTGCCGTCGAGAGAACCCACGCCTGAGTGCTGCCTCAGCGCACTGCTGCTGCTGCGTGCAAATATCACATTAGGAAGTATTGTAATAGCCAGTTGCTTTTTTCCTTATTGTTGGAAAGTTTCCTTCGAGGGTTCACGTTGCTTGTTAAACTAATCCGACAAATTTTACCCGAAGGAGTGCCAATCACAACTGCGAGAGAAGACGATAACTCCACTTGAAGCTTAAAGCGCTAGGTGCCTAACCTGATCAATTGTTTTGCGTTTCGTAGGTGTCTTGGGCCTGCCAGTCAAAGTTTGTCCGAGATCTCAGTAATAGCGCGTACCCACTGAGGGGGATTAACCAATACAGCCTCCTAATGCCCCAGCGCCTTTTCCGAAGAATGACAGCTACAGGTCAGGGGGACTGGCCAAGGCTCAATTTTATCCGTGTATAACGTCCCCATATTGTAAAATTGTCCTGCCGCTCTGTCGGAGCGCAAAACTGGTCAATCCAGGTAACCAAGAAAAAAAATGCCGCCAGAGTGATAGATGCAAGTGTATGGAATCAATCACCAAAACCTAGTAATGTGCTATACGCCGCAACTCCTGTATATAGCTGGATTCGAATTGCGCTGACTTTCTCGTGTTTCTGCAGAGTACCGTCTTGTCTCGCAAGAGTTTCCTACAGTGAAAGATCCAAGTCGCTAGACCTATATCATTTCTTAGCGTCAGATACGCCGCACGGTAACGCATTGCAAGCTCTCGGAAGGAATATAACATAGAAACCAAATTATTGGAATATCACCAAGAAAAAAAGACGCTGAGAAATTTCACGATGTTCAGAACATTCCTAGGCCGCTTCTCTTCGAGTGGAATTTTCTCTCTCTTCCAGGCCTAAATGTGTTTACGTCGCGAATTTATTGTTGTACACATACACAGCGTGACAGGTTTGTGAATTTTCACGATATTTATTCGAGTTTCGGTTGGAGCTCGCGAGGCTCGTGTGTCTTGGTCAGTCGTGTGAGGTTGGTGTGTCCGATAAACAACTTTTATGTCAAGATTTTATAAATATTAATTGGATTTTGGTTTAAAATAATTGGTTTTATTTTCTTGAGCCAATAATTTTCTTTAGCGGTAATGCAATAATTAAACGTGCTTGACATGTCAAACACGTTGAATCAGTGAAACACGGTTGTGTGTCAAACAACGGGGTAATGACGTCATCTTACCATAAACAAAACAGGTAGTGCCTATTATCGCGGCAACCGTGAGAATTACCGTCATACATTTTTCAGGGAAGTCGTCTCTCATTGGCGAATTCCGCTACCCGGAGATTGTATGGGATTAATATTGTCGTATTGCGCTGGGGTATAGCACTGACTTTTAAACGAGAAGGCTCAGGTTTGAGTGCCACATCGCCAGGTCCTTTCTTTTAGGTTTCCGACTTTTTTCGTTATCTTCATTTTGTTAACGCCTCTATTCACTCTGGTTTCACTATATCAACAGATAGCTGCACACGACTTCTAGAAAGAGTTGCATTACGTTTAATATAGATTGTATTCTGTGTCGTTGGGCTGGGTTAGATTAGCTTTGTTGCAGTTGTGCTGCATTTCGGTGGGTTATGATGCGATCGATTAGGTTACGTTAGGCACGATGATGTTATGTCATGTTGGGCTAAGTTGGGACGTGGTATTATTCAGTGAATTTTAGGCCAGCCAGCTGCTATGGAAACTGCCGTGAGAATATCCCAGAGGTAATGCTCACGGCTGCCGTGAGATTAGACGCAACCAAAGACAAATATATCTATGTTTTATACTTTTCGTTTAATACTAGAGCTGCTCGTAAGGAAGGCATAAAATGCTTTTTTGCTCTCTTAGGGGTAGTACCTGTTCTAGGCAATATTCCCCACTCTGCTTTTCGCATTGTAACGCTATGTGCCGCACAGTTTCTGTTTCTTTTCAACAGACCATGCATACCTCATCATTTACTGTATACGTCCTCACAAATCTCTTAGCCCTTAAGTACCCTCCTTGATAACTAAGTGTAAACTTTGCCGTTTGTGCATTCTTATGGCGACGTAGTGCGCTGTATGGTTGATTAGTTTTCATTATTATTTTTCGATTAGGTTCGTTTTTCTGTGTGCTTAATATGTTCGCTGTGTGAGGGTAGTATATCGGATGCACGTTTATTTGCTAGTTTGTATTTATTATTCTGGTTATTTTTTGCCTTGATTTATTGTCTCTATTTACGCTATAACGCCTACTGGAGGGATTAATTTCGCCCAGTCTGCAGTCTCGAGCAGATGCAGAGGGTTGCGTGGATGGCGCTGAGAGGTACTCGTCAATAGCTGATCATGTATAAAAAGCATAAAATGAAAACACAATAATCAGTAATTTCCAAGGGGTATTCAACTCTCTCAAGCAACAGCATTCGCTTCCACCTAAGTGAAAGCCAATGATCATTAGGGTCTTGTTTTGTATATTGCAGGATTTCTGGTGTCGGAGGAAAGCAGCACGAATTTGGGTTTCGGTTCTGTGCAGCAATTTAGGGCAGGTTCTATTCGAGAAGCTTTCAAATTAACGTCTGCTCCATTGTCCCCGGGTATTTTTACGTTTGTCACTTTTTAGAGGACTTGCCGCTCATTTTGCACGTTAAGGATGGGGAACTTTATATCTCAGCGCCTTAAACCTTTCCTTTTTTTACCGGTACGCAATACCTTACAATCCCAAAGCACCACTTGAAAGCACAAACAAAATGTCGCCGTCATGCCGCAAAAGAGAGCTTTCCTCGAAAAGATCTACTGGCCGGATTCGAAACACTTCCATATTGCTTCCCTCTGCTTTTTTACTGCTGTAGTATTTGTAAATCCTGCTGATGGTTCTTGCGACTAAAATGCGCCCATTTAGAATTTTTAGTCACGAATCACTTCAGAATTCAAGCGGTGGAGTGTTGAGAAACAATGCGGTCCAACAGCGACACCAAATTCAAGAACCGCGGGCAACAAGAAATCCGTTAGGGCGAGTCACAACTGTTTTATTTCGGGATTTCCCCCGAGCGCCAACCTGAAAGTACTCCAATGAAGACAGAAAATAATGTCGCCGGGAAATAACCGCAGTCGTAACATCGCATCGCTGATTCTAAGCATTTTTTTTCGCCGGCGTTGCTTTCATGTTTCTGCTGAGGCGGTCGTAGTAGGTTCATCGCCCTTTCCGAACACTTCGCCCTACATTCCTGCGGCAGATCAATTCAAGCTTAGCCTCGTCCTCCGTGCGGTTTTTGGTTTCTGGCCTCTCTAGGTTATAGCACTCGGCGCAGCGCTCAAGTGGGTGTGTGTGTTTGTTTATGTCGTTAAGTTCGCAGCAGGGTATCTGGTTCTTGGCCGTAATGAGAAAATTATTCCATCAGCGCGGCCTAGTTCAAGTAATGATGCTCTGTTCAATAACTCGGTAACACTCACGAGGGAGCTTCTGTTTTCTTCTTCATTTCCGGCGAAGCGTAGTCGCTAGAAACGAGTCTTCCGTGTTTCATTTTTCTGCCCCTCTGCCTGCTGATACACGTGTACCAAATTAGGCGGCAAATGTATGCAAGCGGTGCCATGACGTTCCGAAAGAAATGAGGATGACTTGCTTGCAGTATTTTTACGCCTAACTCGTTTAAGCGCGTGTGACGTTCGTTTTTATTTTGTTATCACCGCCGGAATGAAATTAGGCGATGCGAGGAACAGTTTTTTTGGAATTTGTTGCCCGTTACCACAAAGCGGGATAGGAACATGGGAACGCCCAATCTCGGGTAGTTGTTTGTTGACGAGGGTATTTGATAAGCAGGAAAATGTAACCTAATTAGGCAACAAAGGGAACAGGATGACAGGCGTTTTTCGTCGGTGACGCTATTCCAGAAGGCCCAAGTTCTGCCTACTCCCGAGTTGCCAGCTGCTTAGGTTATGAAAGTTGTGACAGTGGAACATTCAATACATCCCGAGCAAAACCACCGGAATCGCGCGCAGCAGGGCTGGCATATTCAGCGCGCCGTACTGGGGCGCTTACGTAAAAACAGTACGGCTTGTGCTATCTGCAAGCAGCGCTATCTTTAATAGAGCTGCGATATTTACTACCTATAATACACTAGATAACCCACTACTACTTTAAAATCTACAGCCTGGCTGATAACCACGCCCAGCGTGGGGCGGTCTGTTTTTTCCCGGTTCTTCCTGTTATTATGTTTGCTATGTAGCTTGAGGGTAGACCCAGTGCAGCTCTGCGCTAGCACAAGTCAACTAAGCAAATGGTTCACAGTAGCAAACAGAACGCGCGCTGCTCGCTACCGTCAATTCTCGCTTTTGATTAAGGCTTGGTTCAGTGTGCAGTGTGGGCGCTTCTTATAATCCAACCGATTCATGGTGTCAAAAGCGTGTTGGAGCGTTTTCGAGTGTGTTTTAGCCCAGTCATTTCGGTCATTTGTCTCCAACTGTGTTTTAGGGTTAAGAAAACAGATCCCTTGTGAGTTAGGAAGGTAAAGGGTTTATTTATATTTTCTTAGTGCTTGGGCGGCACTTCAACAGGAGCTCATGGCACGTGCGACAGTTCCTGACGGGGTCAGCAGAGTTGGTACCCTTGGTCCAGGGCTCCAACGGCATCTGCTTCGTGCCCGCTGAATCAGACCGATCTGGTCTTCACAGCAGGCGCTGGGCAGCGGTGCCTCCCATTGCACCGCATTAGGGTTTCTGATTTTGGGGACAGCCGCTGTTCTTTGGCATTTCTGTGTGGTGTGGCATCAGGTGGGTTTTTCTTGATGGCACAATGGGCCTGCGTCTGCATGTCGAGTTGGATAAATTTTACTCAGTACGTTTAGATATGGGAAAGTGCCTGTCTGCATCTGTCTGCAGTCGGAAAATTATGTCGTCTTGGCCGCTTCTATCGGTTCGAACAGGAGTGAACACTTTTCGGCGCGAGCAGCCACGGCGACGCGGCGCTGCGAGCACGCCCAGCGGGCGAACTCTTGGCTCATTGGCTCCGTGAATATTCGACAGGAACCAAGGACCACTCGGCCGGACCCCATTTATTACTGTTTCCTCCGGACTTAGAAAGTTATCCGGACCATGAAGACATCTTGTTTGTGTCAGAGGTGGGCCAATCTGACATCAAATTCGAGGGACGGTTCCACTCCGCCCTATGGCGCCAACTCATTGCCTCACGGCTAGGCCAACGCCTTCTATACAGGGAAACCACCGCTCCTCTCAGAGCGCCTGCCTCTCCCTCTCAAGTCGGCATATGTTCATTCGCCGGGAGCTTGCGCACACGAAAACTACAGCAAAAGATTGGCTAGGTAGCTACAATGGAAGCGAAGCTTTAAAAACAAGAAGTCGTCGTCACCCCGCCCTGCGAAAGTGCATCTCTAGCAAAGTTGTAAACCACTACAAATGGTGATGGAGGAGGGTAGTAAATGCTTCTCGTCGTCTCGGCGGGCTTGTCGCTTGCGCTAGGCTAGAGTCACTAGATAAGAATACAGAGTATCGGCACTCTTTTATCCCATTGTTCCGTGCCGCAGCCATGATCATTGATAAGTTTTTATTACGTGACATTGGTGTACAGGGCGACCGTTTATGGGCGTCGCCATTTTATCATTTATGCTTTTTAGTGGGTAAAATATCGTAGCCTTAACTTGTCATGCCTGGTCTGTGGCTGTGCGCGACCGAACGTCGTTCCCAATGCGAATCAATGATAACGCGTGTAACAGCATTTAAGCAGCCGAAGTATGCCCAAAGACATTGTTTTGCTGTATCATCGCTACTGTTTGACTCTAAACGCATGTAACAGCATTTCAGCAACACAATAGTCCTCAAAGATGCAAAAAATGCTGGGTAATGCCTAGCCTGACGTACGAGCTCGGTGCCCTGGGCAAGAACTGCTCTATTTAGTGGCACTAATTATGCCTAGCCTTGAACAAGTATCTGCAAACATCATCTCTGGCATGAACATATGGTTGGTCTTATCACCCATGATGCGACTACTATGCTTGTTTTGTGGTTTCCGTAAACGAATTCTCTGCTCAACGCTGCATGCCTGATAACACTGATGCATGCGCTAGCCGTCGTAGTCCTTGGCACCTTGGCCTTCTTACCTACGGATCTGGGTTTTACCACTGCGATGGTATGAATGCATTGGTATGTAAAGGTATACAGCGCTGCTGTAAAAATGATATTCACTGGCACGCAGGGTCGCCGATGTGTCACTGCCACACTGCCCCCCTTTTTCTTGATAAAAAATCTTGTAAAAGCTCCCGTCCATTGTGTTATCACGTTAACCTAGACTTGCAGTCCTCCCCCCCAAAAAAGGCATGCATTTGGATTGCAGCAGGCTGAAGCGCTGGTAAATGCGCCCCGTATTCTTGTCTAACGACGAATTGTGCCCGCGTGTTCTATCATTAACACATCTGCCCGTCTGGCCGATATGGGCCTCACCGCTTCAAGTGATATACCACTCCTACGCCACAGGGCGCAGAACGCTTTGCATGCTTCTTTTCCCCCTTTTTCTTTTCATTTGCCAGGAAGCCGTACATACAGGCAATGACATTTTTGTGGAGCGGAGAATACCAAGGGCAATTTGTGCCACTCTGCCACCTCTTTCAGGTTGTGCGTAACGCTATGTATACAGTGTAGTACAACTGGATATGCCTTAGTCTGCATGGGCCACTTCTGAAAAGCTTAGCGCTTGGCTTTTCTCAGCAAGGCCGCAGAAACGCACACCAGGACACAGGTCGGGTAGCCGACAGACAGAAGTCTTTTAAGCTGAGCGTCAAAGCTCTCCGAGACCGCATGTCAGCACGACCTTTTCAAAGCGTACTGGAGAGCCAAAAACGCCGTGGGCCTTTTTATTGTCTTTGAATGGGCATATGCGTGCGGTAGAAGCTGTATGCGGGCTAGTGGGCAATACATCGAAAAAACATGGTTCGATGAAAACGTAAAATGTATGTCTAAAAAATCCAGGTGTTATGGCAAGGCAATTCGTGCGCAAATGCGACATTTCCCGAGGCGACCAAGACTCTCTAAAATGGCATTGGCAATTTCAGTGAATTTACCGGAAAGTTGTTTCTTTAAGATGAGTAAAAAATCATCATATCTGAAAACCCGCAGAAAATCCACCTTGTCATAGTTTGTCATAACAAGTGAGCGCTTGTCCCGTCGTCCTCGTTTACCGTCGTTGTCCAAGTCGCGCTTTATTTTTTTAAATCAAACCAGCCCCGAGCGACACTAAAAATATTGCACAAGATTGGCGTGACGCAGGACCTGCTACAGATACCTTGTTTTCGGATATACACGCGCCCTTCACAAGAAGCATATGTCCGTCCACGTAAAACTCAAATAAACCCGTAAAGCTATCCACGGACGTACCACATAAATTATGCTACTTTACCGCACCGTTAGCATCAATGCTCTACCAGACAGAGGCGAAAAGCGCTGAATAAAACAAATCCTCAATATCAACCGGCAAGACACACGCTACCAAGCTGCCATATTTAATGAAATCAATTAGCTCAAGTGAACTCTTAGTAAGGAACGTCTCATCGATAATAGGGCTACCAAGATGCTTCTGTAAAAATATGCTTATATGCGAGTATCAGAATCCCCGCTCACTCTCAATAAACCGAAAAGGCGTCGAATCTTTATGCGTCTTCGCAGTGAAAAATACATTTAAGCAATTACTCTTGCTAATGGACACGGCTTTTGATAACTTCGGCAGCTCAAGTTCTTTACCTTAAATCCTTCCGCTCTTGAATTCGATACTTGGAGCACTTGCCTTCACAGGTTTGAACTTCTTTTTTACCGCTTACATCGCCTTCTCATTGTATACTACACAAGGCATCGCGACAAGACCACCCTCGTTATCGCTATGAAGAAGGAGAAGGCCGTTGTCGTTGAAGTACCGAACCACATGCTTTGTGTTCAACGGTGAACTGTTAGAGCCAGTCCTACGAGGGTGTCAACACTATCTACAAGACACCGTTCCCGGTCATGAACCCCTGCTTTTTCTGCAACGTGTTATTGAAGAAGAGCAACATGTGGGCGGTAATCTTTGACTCGACTAAACTTCGGTCCCCTTCTAGGACAGACTTGATATGTTCTGGAACCTCGACTTGCTCAATTTATATTCGTACCACCTCGGGCAATCGCGGCATTTTCTGGTTGCTTCGCAGTCCCATCACAGTGCGTTTCCGCAAAAACTCGGTGGCTTCAGGAGCTTGCCTACGGAGGGATTGCAAAACTCTCAGAGCTGTACAGTCCTGATGCTCACTGTAGGTGATCAGACGAAATCAGTCATTAAAAATACGGGCTCGGTACCGGAGCTCTTACCGTAGCATGCTGTTGAGGCGCTTTGCGTGACCATGGCAAGTCTTGACTCTGCCAAACGAGGCACATATATCGGGGGGCACAAGCCCTTGCCAATGCAGAATGAAGGGAACGGGAACGACAGGCCGAATATGCGATGACACTAACTAGCACTGAAGCTTTTGGGGAGGCGATGCAGAACACAAAACAGGGCCCATTGTAGAAGAAGTTTACTGCAGTGGAACGTACTGGTGGGAAAGTTAGTGCACATTTAGGGACAACTTAAAGCGCGTCTAGGACAACGACAACCAGGGAGACGACACGTCACGCGCTTTTTCACGACTGGTTTTATTCGAGGCAGCGTCTCATATAGATATACAAGTCTCTTCACCTGGAGCATGTGGAAAAGAAACCCACAGAAAAACATTGGCAAGATAGCTACCATCAAAGGGCGGCTTCCTGTTTTCGTTGTCCTTGTCGTACTCTAATTTCTCACTAAATACGCACAAACTCTGTCCAACAGTGTGTTCTGCCTTAGGCAGCATTGCGTGCTTGCAGGCAATCTGATGTAGTACATCTTTCTGCTTTGATTTGTAGAAAATATATTTTAGTTGTTCTAGGGTATACGAAGGAGTAATGTCCATGGAAATACATTTCTGTACCCATTGCAATTCTCTTACAAACTTTTGGAACGCAAGCGTTCCAAATCTTTGTGTTTACCCCAACAGCAAGAGCACCACAAACCAATATTAATTTTTATTTTAATGCATTTCGAGGATTGCTCCTCCGTTTTACCGTGGCTACTGCGTATGACCTCCGTTTGACCTTGGCTACTGCGTATTTTATTACATGGTCTGAAATTAGGGCTGTAGTGAAGAGTCCTCGCCCAACCGGCGGCGTAGCGATCGCGCAAGAGAAAGTCTCACCGAGGGCGAGGCGAAAAAAAAAACAGTTCGTACAGGGCGGTAGCAAGACGGTACTCATAGTGGCGTAGGCCCGAGGACGGTCGCCGACGCTGCCGTCACAGTCACCACCCGGCTGTCAACGAGAGGGCGACCACTAGGGTTACAAAACGTCCGGGATTTGGCGGGACTGCCTCAATTTTAATATAGCGTCCCGAGTCCTGCGCCGTCTCTTTCAGGAGAGGTATATGAGCCAGACTTACTCCTCGTCGTCTGGTTACAAATTTTTATGTGATCTAAGGCACGCTCAGCACGGCGCGTCACGCTACGGAACACAAAGTTAGCCCGAACTTGTCCACGCAGAGCACCACGTAAAGCTGAACTACCGCGTGAAATTTTACGAGTACATTCTCCAGCAAGAGGAACTGTGGCGAGTAGCACGTAGCCAGCTTGAAGTACCACTTCAAGAGGCCGCAACAATAAAGAAACAGTGAATTTGTCTGGAAGATACCAAAATAAAGAAAACTTCGCTGGCTCCCATGTTAGTTTACGGCTCAACCCTACACCCTCCTTCCCCCAGTACCGACTTCCTTCATAGAAAAGTTGGTAACACTAGACTGGCCAACCGTCGCGGTGTAGGGAAGGCGACACGTCCGTTGCGCTGCTGGCAGAATGGCGTCCGCCCAACGAGTGAGCTGTGTGTTGGTGGCACAGAGCGCGGGCGGCGAGCTCTGGTTTTGACGTAGGACTAAGCTGACTCTTCCGGCAGCTAGCCACCGGGCCCCACTACGTTCCTCGCCGTCAGGCCATCAGCGCCGGTGTAAGCGTCTCGGCTTACAGAGTTCAGCAGCTCCACGCAAAGTGTCGCCGTCCACCGAATCGCCGAAGCCACCAGCCCGTCTTTGCTTGACTGTGCCCCACCGCGCCAGCCCCAGCGGACTCAAGTAGGCATGTGCCGTTTTGGTCCTATCGGTTATGTAAGTAGTCTTTTCCCACTATTCGTTCCTGACCGTTGGGTAATCTCTTGAATACAATGCGTGTGTAAGTCGATAAGTCGAAGCGCGCCTCATGATTCTCCGCGCGATCCTTCCCTTTCTTTTATAAGAAGGGCCCTTTGTAGTAGAGCGGCTAAGTTCTCTTATAAAACGGTGAAAGCTTTCTTCGCCTAAGCAACAGCGAAAAGTGACCGTCATCGTTGTGGGCGTCCACCTTAATGGCACCAAAATAACGGTGGCTGTAAACAGAAAACAACAAAAAGCATTAGAATTCGCATGGGATTTGAAGTCCAGCAGCCGATGGTGTTACATTTTTTTTTTTCATCATGGGCGAAAACTGTTCTAATTTTCGTGTCCTTGTTTAGATAAATACTTTCAGTGTTGATCTGCATTAGGTTCCATGCATTAAAAAACGCTATTTCTAAACAGTCTTAGAAGCAGAACACGAGACCAATTCATGACTATGTGTCGAGACAGAATTATGGCAAATTAAGACACGACAATTCGAAATTGCAAGTTCTTTTTAATTTTCCAATGATTGTATCAACTCCGAAGCAACAGTTAGGTGGACTAAGATGGAATAATATGAATTGAGATTAGTTAGTTATTTATTAGTGAATGATAGCAATTGTTTGGTAGTGTGAGAGAAAGGTATAGTTTGTTGAATTAAGGTGCCTTAAGGTGAATTGAAATTATTTAGATGGATAAGACTACTTAGGTGCATTAGGCTAGGTTAGAAATATGTTAATATAGATTAGGCTAGAGCAGAGATGAAATATAATGAAATAAATTATTTAGATTTATCAGGAGTATTTAGGGGGGAATAACTAAGCGACGCTTTTTTGAGTGTAGTTTGTAGTCAATCATTTCGACTACGATTTGTGCTATATAAGGCGACGAGCACAAAAACATTCGCAGGGCGAGCGCAATTTGCGCTCCTCATGCGAATGTTTTTGTGTTCCACTCTCTATCTGCAACAATCAGCGGGTACGAAATGATAAGGAGGATTAAGATAGAATATCTTGAATTCGGATCGATTAGACGGCATTAAACGAATCGAGATGAATTAACGATGGTAAAATAGCGTGGCTTCTGTATCGAGGATAACTGTGTATGTGAAAGGTACCCGCAACAATAAAATGCCAGGCTTTTTTTTCCATGCACATAAGTAGACACATGAGCCCCCGAGACATTTTTGCTACACATGGTAGGCAGTTGTATACCCGTCATTACGAGTAAATGCCCCCTCTTTTGTTTGCATAGAATGTGTGGCTCACTGCACTGCATCCTACGCTTAGTCATTATTGCGACAGACCTGTGAAAAATATTTTATTACTGACAAACGTATATTCTCAATTGCGTAACATTAGGATACTCAGGCAACGTCTGAGTACTTCAACGAGCCAAACATTCTGCATAGGCTGCGCTTGAATGTGGCCTACACGGGACATTACCTGTACAAAATCCAGCAGACATCTTCACCTCTTTGCTCCAAATGTGTCTCACGAGAAGACATCCATCATGTTATATGCGTGTTTCCAAAGTACACCGTGCACAGACAGAAACTTATATTATCTTTGTGCAGGCAGCTTGGTGCGGGACTTGAGCTGAGGGCTGTTTTGGGTCCATGGTCGGGTCCCAGTCAGGCTGCGCGTGCAATCAAAGCTCTTTTTGAGTTTCTTCGGAGCACAGAACTGGACAGAGTTTTGTGATTGAAAATTTTGGCCGCATTGAATGACATCATTTTACTTTCACATTCTTTTCTCTCTCTTTTTTTTCTTTTTGTTTTTCTTCTCTCATCTAGCGTAGCAAGCCAGCACGACGCTCGGCTAACATCACTGGTTTTCACTAAAGTTATTCTCTCTCTCTCTCTCTCAAAGTTTTTTATTCGAGAGCGAAAGCAGAACTGTATTTTATCTTGCCGAAGACAGTAGACGTGGTTTTGCAAGTAGGACATAGTTGTACAAGCGTGGTAATTCCTGTACCAAATTTTCAAGAACTTATTCCGTTCAATTTTGATGCAAGAAATGATGAATGAAAAATACTTGGGTGCAACCCCTGAAAGGGCTAGTTATTTGGTGCCTTGATTTCTAACGTGCAAAAATTTCTTTTGCTTGCTGCCGCTGCCAGCCATAGTAAAAATAGATGCTTCGAGAAAACATTTTTACTCGAACCGTAAGTGGTACAATTTGAGAGGGAACGTTTTAGATGCAACCGCCTCCGTTTCGAAGATACGTTGGAGTGCCTCGTTACCCGCGCCAGCGAACGGGGCAGCCGTGACCATTTGTCAAAACGACACTTCCCAAGAAGCGCACAGGCATCGTAACGGGCAACCAGACAAGCGGGCATCTTGCCTTCTCGGCGCAAGAAACACGACCACTTTCACTCCGTTCTTCCATTACCGCTCCCAGAACCCACCAGAGAGGAATGAGAGAAATGCTCCAATCGATAAAGTTCTATCTAATACAGCTTCCATTAAGGCCTCTCATCTGGTGACCGCTTTGCCATACAAGCCATTCGTAACCACGGGGTATTCATTCACCGTGGCTGAGCAGAAGCTCACCAGTCATTAACACAATACTTCGTGCTTTTGGTGTCCAGGACGAACTTCGGCGTGCTAGATAGTGCTCAAACAAACGTTCTTCGCATTCGCCTGACTCTTTCAAGCTGCACATCTACGAATGGATCTCTTTGCGAAGCAATGTCGTGTTCGCCCCGAAACTACAAGCTCAAGAGGTGATCCGCAGCAACCTCCATCACGTAACCCGGTGTGCCGACCATCCTCTACACCAGCTGTCTGCCCATCATGTGCAGAGCCTCCTTTGTACGCCCAAACAAACCTGCCTCTCCGCCATAGAGGTTTGTTCTGTAGGATATATGCGTCACCATACCAGGAGCTTGGCAAAAATCATCTTTGCATGCGCCGGCCTTGCATTACTTCACTCTTGAAACACATCACCGGCGATATGTTGGCCACGTTCAGGCATATAAAGACGGCTCGGTGAAATCTGGTTCATCAGCTTTTGGAATGTGGATTTCGCCGGTGGAATAACTATAAAAGAGAAACTAAGCCACAAGACGTCGTCCGCCGTCCCTTAGGTAACTGCGATTACGGCGAGACTCCTTTGTATCACCAATCGTCCCACTCGGCAATGGGTAATCTTTGTCGACTCGCGGCCGGCCTTGCAGGCGCTGATGAAGCCATCCGACAGCCGGAGCCAACTTATCTGTGAGTGTAGGCGTTTCGCACCAAATATCGCTTTAGCGGCTGCGAGGTTATTCCGGCATCCAGGGGAACGTCATCTCCGACACAGCAGCAACAGAGGCGACCGATCTGCCTGTGTCTTTTGGGATCCTGTATTGGAAACAAGACGGAAGTACGGAGGTACCGTACTGTAAAGGGAACTGCAAATGTCAGAATGGTGGAACCCTTCCTTGACGCGCGACTGACACCCAGTCAAATTTCGAGTTTCTGCGCGGCTTACCGAAACAAGCTGACGGCGTCCCTAATCTGGTTACGCTCGAACGTTACCCTCACTCGCACTTTCTGTTTAGGATACGTTGGACGACTCAAAGACTTGTGGCTTTAAGTGCTCTATGAAACAGGACATGCGGCATTATCTTGTCCTCCTGCCCGCAGCATGAAACTCAACGCGAAACAACGAAAAGTAACTTTGTGCGACTGATACCAGGATCTTATTTAGAACTGAATCACTTTTTTGGATCGGGGGCAGAATTGAGCAGATGTGGCGCTAAGCACAAAGGCTGTTTGGACCTTTTTATCTGACACCGGATTAGTAGAGGTTCTATGACATTGAGATTCATCAGAGAAATTCTCCTTATGCTGTAACGTTTTTTCTGCGTTCCATGTTTATTTCATTTTCTTCACTCTCTTATTCATTGTTGTCTCCACACGTTTACCCCATCTCGCCTCTTTTTTCACCTCACTCGGTCCCCTCCAGATGAAGTTGCAAGCCCCGCCGTTTCTGGGGTTAATCTTTCAAGAATCCAGTAAAGTTTTCTCTCTATCTCTCTCTCTCTCGTGCTTTTAGCAATAGGCCAGTGGGAAATGAATGGAAAAACACAGCTAAAAGCGATAAATGGATCGCCAGGCAAGGCAGCAAAAAACAGTGGAGCTTAAGGCCGTTAAAAACACAAAAGACATCAAAAACAAGCTATTGACAGAAGGGCTGCCGGACACTATTTCGCACATCTTTCAACTGGAGGTGTCCCATTCTCTGCCATCGAACTGCACGAGAGGCCTAATTACACCTCTTAGTGGCACTGCCGACGACAAGAGCAATACACTGTATGTCCATTATGTCCAAGGGCGACCCTCTGAGAGGGCATGCTCCAAACCCCCTGAAAACAAGAACAAGACCGTTACTTTTATGGTCGGGCCAAAAACGGACCAATTCACGAGTGCCGCGACGGAACGCAAATCGCATCACGACCAAATATGATAGTGAAATGACGAGCCAATCCGAGAAAGCCGCGATAAGCCAAGCTGCATTGTGACTAAATACGGAAATGAAAGGGGAGACAGCCAATTAGAGTATGCCGCGATGGAGCACAGAGAGTATATAAGCGAGGAGCACCAAGCAGAAGGTGGGAGAATGGCAAGGAACCAGGAGGCGGCCGGAGTACGCGATTTTTGAGGAAGAACCAGGGGTAGCGGCCAAGGCATCGACTATGCCTAACAAGCCTGGGCTAAGCGGGCAGACCACGCATCGGTGGCGGCGTCGTAGGCGCACCTCCAACCTGCGTATTTATGGCCCCAGCTGCGATGGTCGGGAATTTGTTGGCCAGAGTGCACGCCCAGTCGACCTTCGACGGCGCCTCAATTTACGTTTGGGATCCACCTGGATACCTCTGGCGGCAGCACGTACCACGAGAGTAGCCCACTGAGGAAGCACGTAGAGACGAGCGGTGGCAACGCGGTTGAACAATACCCACGCGCAGCGACGCCGGCCCAACACGACACGACTACGGCTGCCCCGGCGTCGCGCCCACGCAACGGGTGTGACACTTCAGCGCCGACGACTGGAGTAGGCCAGTCCAATCGGGACACGTGTTGTAGAGCACAATGTGGGACTAGCCTGTGGGGTAGAAGTCATTACTGATAGCACTGACATGATGGAAAATTAGTAAACGGGTGGATAGAGGTCCTTTGTGCAGCTTTGTGCAGGAACATTATTGTAGTGGCTTCGAGCCGGTGGTGTGGACGTGTCCGTCAAGCGCTACTTGCCCTTCAGCGAAGAACTGCGACAACAACGACAGGCGTCACTCCTCGTCCTCGATCGCAGTGTCTGCCCGAGTGCTACTGCTGTGGCTGATGACGCCGTCAACGAGTACTACTTTGCTCGAAGCGGCAAGGAAGGCGAGTACTGCGGTGTTAGTCTCGTGTCTAACGTGTATGGGAACTTGATATCGCACGCCGTTGGCACGTCTCCCGTTCGAGACACGTCTCCGTACAAGGACTTGTACACCCTTGCCTACACCGGAGACGGAGTCTTTGTGGTGACCGTGTACCTCGCGCCCAACCTCGCTCGAGACGCCGTCGCCGCGCAGCTGGACGCGGCTATGGAAAGTGTGCGCGTGCGCTCCAAACCCTCTGACCCCATAGTCTTGGTTGGCGACTTCAACGTTGACGTGCGCAAGAAGAGTGGCGAGTGGCTGGTCGAGTACATGCAGACCAGGCACTCTATGCATTGTCTCTCTGCCGGCTTCGACACGTGCCCCACTACCATTCACGGGAGTTGCATTGATCGACGCGCGTATGCTTCTCAAAGACCCTTTGACCATGCACTTTAGCGATCACAAGGCAGTGATTGTGGCCGTCAGGTACAACGATAACACAAACAGGTGCTGATTAATAAATGATTACGTTCACACTCTCGTCATTAATTACGCCATTACTCGCAACACACTCATCGGTGCACCCAATGTATTCGCATTTCTGCACGATTCCCTTCGGGGAGGTGCGGGGGAATTTTTTTGGTTTGTATTGTTATTTGTTATATTTTTTTCGGGGCTTATTATTGAGGGTTTTCGGGCCGCTTATTTTATTTGTGGTTTGCTTAAGGGTTCCCCTTGTCCCGATTAAATGTGTGTTGCGTTAAACCCTCCAACAGCTTTCCCGCGTCCAATTGTCTAAGCTGGTCGAGATGCCAACCTCTATCCCGTCACAGTGTACGATTACTCGATCGTCCCTGGTTTAAGCCTTTTTCGAATAAAAGGCATGAAGGACAGCAGAAATAGTCTCGTCATGCCATCAATTCATAAACCTGCGGGGTTACAGCGTGGAAAGTCTCTGGGCCAGCTGACGGATCGTTTCACCCCGCCACGTGAAACGCCTCTGCTTCTTCAAGGTTACTACTATAGTGCGCATTTAAGACAGGCATTGCTTAACGGGTCAGCAAAGGGTGATTTACTTTTTTGTGTAACTGAAAGAATACACTCTGCAAAATATTGCTACTTTTAGTCAGCCATGAAGATATGCTTTGTTTAAATATTATGAACATAATGTTTCTTCTTTTTTTTTGTGTGTATTTTTCATTGCCGTGAAGAGGAATACTGCGTCTTAGAGCGTGGAAGACATGCTACCTGTGAAGTCATTTATTCAAAGCAGAAAATAAGGGTGATTTCTCTTCGGGTCGGTTAACTGGACAGGGTGTGTAGTCTCTTGTGCATTTCTGCTGTTTGGTGTATTTGAACTGGGCAGCGGCACCATCAAGTGGCACTAGCGCTCGTGTTCCCCTCACTGAACATGTGAAGGCGACTAAGACGAAATGCTGAACATTTTCCACACAAGGCGAAACCGCGACCAATCTTGCTAAGACTCTCAGTAACAGAACCTGCATATTACCATCCAAGAGCTGAACTAATGATTTTTTTGAAAAAGCTGTGCTCAGTGAAGCACCCGGCTCATTTATTTTACACGCGCATGTACAGTCAAACGTTTTATCACAGTAAATACGCCCGAGCGTGCCACAGAGGACATAGCAGTGCACGGTTGCTCCTGCGGTAGTTTTCGGCATGGCATCTGAAGATATGACGACGTGAGGGAAACCACTTTTTATCACTCGATCGGGCAGCGAAGAGCACACGTTTCAGTATAGTAGCTGTGTTTCGCCGCTTGACGAAACTCCCCGCATCTGCACGTGTCTTTGAAACGGTTTGCAGATATGTGACGCAGACAACAGCGCCAATAAACCTTTTTACAGGTCACAGGATTTGCCAAAAGTAAGAGTTATAAAAGTGCGTTATTCCATCGCTAGAGCGCTCTGCATGTACGGAGCGGCACTAGCCCTCCCGGTGTTACTGTAACATAGCTTTTGACTGTAACTTCGGTGGTGTTTGTTTCAGAAAAATTCCTTGACAACTCTAGCAATCTCCTTTCATTTTTCGAAAATTGTGATGTCGAACTCTTGATGCTGCAAAATGCACAAAGATAGAACACCCATGTACCAGTGTTGGTATCTTTGACGCTCAGAAAGAATTCGGAATGCCGTGAGAGGTATATCTTGATCCATGGCAATGAAATATGTGCCCATAAAAAGAACTGAAAGTCGAGCTGGCCGACCGATCAAATGCACAACCAACCGACAACCACCGACCGACTGACTGCCTAGCTAACTCGTTATAGCCACTACGAAATGGGTGGACCTAAGGACTTGGAATTTTGGAGGTACATACTGGCCTTGGCAGAGTCGTGCCGTAGTGCTGGATTATCAAAATTCAGTACCCAAACGGAGGAAAAGGGGATAATTGTGTTAATGCAAATTTGTTTTTATCTCGCTCGTCAGTTTAAGATATCTGTGTCTGCTTTTATATGTAACCCGTACGAACCTCTAGGAAGTGGTTAAACGGTTTCGCCGTAACCAACAAACATAACGGGGCGAACGGGGATATAGAGTAAATTGGGAATTTATCGCATTCCTTCCTGTTATATACAAATTTTATTTTGCTTAACATTTTCACTTATAACATGAGTAAAAAGAAACTTCAGAATTTTGCCGTGAGACGCCGGCGAACGCGCTGTAAGAATGATCTGAAATTACACTTCTAAACGAGTCGAAAGACACAACAGGTCATATCGACAGTGAAAAGGACTAAACAGCCGTGACAGTGAAAAGGAAGTAACGATTTTACCAGGAATTTATAATTATGATGAACACCTGTTTACGAAATTTCATATAGGTAACCCATACCAATGAGTAAAATGTTTCCTGGAGGGTTATAACCCGTCACTATATGGAATAATTTCAATTGGGGCGCAATTACTTGTTCTCCCCAATATGTCAATTAGCTTTTAGCCAGAATCGATAAATCCAAACCGTTTTGGCTAGCAATCGTTACCTACACGAAGGACGAAATTATATTTTCTGGATATTGTCTAAACAAACATGTACAGGCGTGAGCGGGATTTTCGAAATGTCATCCTACACGAAGTGAAATGGAAAAACATATCATGTCAACGCCCAGGTCGAAAGGCTTCACCAAGAAACTTGTAATTTCAGGTGTACTTTGTTATTGTGACGAAGATACTCAATTAATCTCTTTTTTTCTACTACCCTAAGAGAGTTAAAATAATTGGCAGCGTGGAACAGTTGTTTTGTTGAAAATATCGTCGAAACATATCACTTCGGCTGTGCCGGCCCCATTACTACAGCTCCTGTCACGCCTTCTCACCACTCATATTTTTTTCCTCACAACTACTGATATACATGAAAGTGAAGTTTCTCCCGTTCCCAGTGCTCACGTGCCATATGTTGGGGAACCACGCTACTTTCTCACGATTGCTTTTATCCCTTTGCCTCTTTTTTGTTTGCTTTTGAAAAAAAACACTTTAAATGTGTATTTCTAAGAAAATATTTATCTTACTCATCTGTGCAAGGTTGCCCAACTAACACTTTCCTTTTTAAAAACTGCCGCCAAGCTATGATGTGTACATTAGACTGCTTAGGCACTGAGTACACCACACAAAACACATCACCAGAACGTGCTCATTGACCGCGTTGCAGTCGAAATAAAGCGAAGCTGTCTTCGATTCAAATTATTTTCCCATTTTCTCGCAACTTGCGGGCCATCTGCTGGATCAGCGATTGGCGTAGTCTGTATCCACACGCCTCCTGTAGCATATCTTTTTATATGTTATTAAACCGTGAATATAAAACTGTGACCCAACACAGTGCCATATAACTGCGACCCATCACGCCTGCTTAGATGTCACTTCCGGTGCACATGTAGTCGTTCAAGGTCACGGATGATGTACAATTTGTTTGGGGAAACGTCCAATTAAACACGAGCTGCAGCCATTTTCTACAACCACGCAACTCCAATATGAGGCCATGTATTGCCAGCAGGCGGGTTCAACTAAATTGTGTACAAAGTAATGTTCAATACGTCTATTACCCATAGGCATATATTAAACTGCTAATCTACCGATAGAAGCCAACTTTTCCCTCAATAGTATTGCTCCATTGATGGGCGAGCGTGAGTTACGCTGATGTGGTGCAAGTCTTTTATTACGTGCTATATGTTTTTCATACTCCATATATACCCTATGCCTTCCAACACGGACTTAATTCAATTAGAAAAATGTTACATGCTCCAGGACCGCATATGCGATAGGAAAGGCTACCCTTTCCAACAGCGTTAAACCCAATACTAGCCTCTACCAGTGTCGCAGAGAACGGTATATGTCTCCGAAAGTTTATTTCAGCGAGCTAGGATAGTTCTGAAAATATTCCTTGTTCCTGGAATTTGAAAAATAAATCGTTCACAGCTTTAGATTTCGTTGAAGGGAATGGTCTTGAGTTCTGCGCCGCTAATTTCTAAAAATCTCTACCAAAATGCTGCAAAAATTGTAAAGTAGGATGCGGGCGTAGTTTTAAATTTATTCAACTTGGACGATAATTTCAATATTGTAATGGTGGTTTTACGAGAAGGTATAGTTTAACCATAAAATCGCCCGTAGTGGAGAGCCATACAATAATTGCGACAGGTTTTTGGTCTTTAAAATACAGAAACTCTCCTGCAAACGAGTGCTTTCGTTTGTAGCCTCAATCTTGGAAACAACGGGCAGCCACATGCAGGCCTGGTGCTGCTGGGCAAGAACAGAGCTAATTGTTGCTGGGCCCCATCATTTGCCGAATTCGCAAATTTGATCACGCAAATAGTATTTCTGAAGAGTTGTAATGCAGCCCAACTGCGGCGATTCCTGTCAGTGTGCAAACCATGACTGCAGCAGAGGCGTCTGCTAGGTCTGGACGGCGGTTCCAGTGAGTGTTGTAAAGAATACAATACACTCCTGGTGAAGCTCTTAGGAGATGACTAGATAATTGTCCAAAGTATCTGCATGGCCTACTGTAGTTAAGATTTTCGCCATAGTCAGGCTACCCGAAAATGAGCCAACTATCTTACGTCTCAGTATTGTATCCAAGCCCTAGTATTGATAGAGTAGTGCTCTACAAAATGGGGCACAATGCTGCATAGAATTGCGCTGAGTGTTCTTTGTTTGGCCATGTACTGCGGTTTTTTAGATCCCGAAGGCTCCATTTTCATCAGAAGCTGCTTGCCCGATTCAAAAAGCCCATAAAAGCGTCCAGCAGCCAATCCCGCTAACCAGCTCCTATGTCTGTGTAATTAACGCGATAGCGTTATTGCGCCCAATTCTCGGATTTTGCGTACCTGCTAGCTGTCGGATATCAGGCTGGGTCATTCAGCGTCCGCGGAAGTACCTCATCGATGCAAACGGAAAGCTACAACTGAGGCGTCCAGGTACAATGGCTTGCAGAGCAGGGAGTACAGAGCAGCGGTAACCAGATAGGGGAAAGAAGAACAGTGATGCTGCGGCCTAGATAGAAGAAAAGATACGCGAGATAAGCAGCACCACACCTGCACAGTGAAGATCTTGGCAGTGGCCCCTGGTAGGCGCATATTAGGCAGATAAGGTCACCAGCCGTGCCCGCAACTTCGTCTGGGTTCAGACTGTTGCAGCAACTATCATAATAAACCCAAAGAATGACGACATTTCTCGTCTCAGCCTAACTAAGTGCGGGTTAAGCCGTTTTATTTTACTTCGATAAATCACGATACGGCTTTTGCGTCAGTGGCCTTAACATAGGCGTACGCCTCTGCTAAAGCCCTTTCCAAACGATATTAATACCAGCGCTAGCGACACTGCGTCACCTACGTAAAAAAGGGTCGCAAACTAATTATGACAGACTCTCTGAAATACAGAAAAATCCAGAGTAGAAGAAGAAACGAAATAGGATTTGTCCTAAGAAAAAATAAAACCACTGTACTATGTGTCTCATCATTACAAGAACTGTAGTGGGATTTTTCGAATTTTTCGCGCCCCTATCACGACCACAAACTGTGCCCCGCAAACGATTAATGACGCTATGCTACCAATTTACAAAAAAATTAAGATACGTCAGCCGATTTCAGGAAACAGTGAAGTAAGAATCACCGGCAGGCCCCTAAACCGAAACGGCGGAGCCAACCACACAATCGTCAAAAAACAGAAAACATTGGACATTACACCCACATTGCAGAACGTCCACATAGCGTAAGAGCATGAATAAAAGAGGAAAAGACAAAACTGATGTAGGCACTGATCATGACACGGATAACGGCCAGCCTGCCGTACCACAAGCTTACCCGTACTGAAATAAGCACCGTTATTTCAGCAGCATACAGGAAAGTGTTATCTGTTAAGTTTTACGATCACCGGGCAGGTTCGGAATTGGGACTTAAATAACTTTGGGACTTAAATATATTGGGACTTAAATATATCACAAGAGCCATTTTGCTAGTTCAAATAGAGCGTATGCTGAAAAAGGGACCGGCCATACCGTGGAATGTATATCCCACATCCAAAAAGCCAACGGACGTCAATGAACGCCGTAATAAATATGTAACCGATTCAGCTGCTCTCCATGAGATACCTCTCATTACCAAAAATATGTTACGAAAACGTACGCAAGGAAGTAGCATCAAATTCCGTCGACAAAAGCTACAAAACTATGAAAATATAGCCCACGCCGATAATGGCACATTCGAATGGACGAAGGCAAGAGTTGTCGGAGGAGACTACACGGCAATCGCTCTGACTTCATTACCCTCCTACACAGAGGAACGGGAAAGTGAAAATCCTTTTGGTCATATTCGCCTGGCGGAAATATCAAGTGGGGGGTTAAACAACGTTACATAGGCTCCGAAGATAATTAATGTCTTGGCTGCTGTCAAAGAAACTAAACAGTTGATGACGGTTTTTAGATTCACAATGATGAAAGTTGGAGTCACATCAACCCTCGGACAAAAGAGTCTGGAAGACAACGCGGCAGCAGCCGAAGATCCAGCGAAACTACCATACCATGCTCTCTTTTCACGACGACTCCCATACTTCCCTCCTCAAAAATATTGAGAACGCCAGGTCATTCTGCGCCTACGAACTTCATTATTCTACGTACCACACGGGGATATCAACACCGAAGAATTGCAAAGCTTGCGCATGGTACAAACCCACACATTTATCCACAATTCTATATGAGCTAAGATGTTAAGTAAGAAACGTGCGAAATTAATCTCAAACTGGCGAAACATCCCCTCTCTTAACGCAGCCTGGTTATATTGACAGGCGTGCTCAGCGGTCAACAATTCAAACATTGTGTCGGCACCACTTACATCGACACATACCAGGCTGTCCTTGAAGGCTTGCCCCCTCAAGATTCTTACGCTGGGGCCGTGGACTTCGAGTTCAACCTTTGTAGTCCACCTTTTCTTTATCCCCGTTCTAAAACTTTCATTAAATTTTACTCAATAAAGGTATTTTCCTCCTCTCTCTCTCACCCTCCTTCTCTCCGTCCCCGCTGCCTCCTTCCCTCCCGCCTAACCCTCCCTCTTTCTCTCTCTACGAGCGTGTGTTATATAAGAAAATTTTCATTCAGGCCACGACGCTAGTGAATAAAGACTTTGCAGTATTGACACTATCACCTTCTTACTCAAACTGACCAAAACACCGCAGCCGAACCATTCACGCCAGCACCTTAACCCAAAAGCATAAATGGACTCTGCGTTCCCTGTGCTGCAGTAATTAAATATCGTTGCAGTTACTCTAGCTCTCGTCGCTGAACTGCAGTTCTCTAAAAGCTTAAATTGTTAATGCACAGACTGAAATCCTATATGTTCCCTCCATGTCGAAGAAACCGTATTGCGTCATATATCTTACTACTTCAACGTAGATGTCATCTGAACTTTTTTGTTTTAATCAACAGCAAAATTTAAAATATCGGTATCGAAACGGAGTATTTTTTAATCAATAAAACCTCTCTTATCTTTGTGGCCTCTATAGAAAAGACACACTACCAATTATTCTTGGAGCTGCCGGTGTTAGTGGACCCCGCGAGACCTCAAATAATAACGTTAAGCATTTCCCACACATTAAAGTAGGCGCATACCCACATACCCACCTTCAGTCATGTATTGACTAGCCTTTTATAAGGAAAGCGCTGTGCTGTTTTTCTCGGATAGCTCATTATTTGCGCATTTTTATCTTCTCTCAATTTTTCTCTTACATAAGCGGTCTCTAGCGTCGTATGTTTTACGCCACCTTCTTCACGGTGTGTGAACACTTCCTTTACCACCAGAATACAAAACAATAAACTCTCTTGTATCTACAAAGCATGACCCCCCTGATTCCGTATCCTTACAATTCAGGGCCCTCAGGTCCCTCAAGAGCATACATAAGGACTCTAAGCAGCCTTCCGTAAATGCCACAAAATTGGCCCCCATCGTGAATTCTGCAACCTTCCCAATAAATTTAAAGCAATTCATATTATTTTTTACACACTTAATGTGCTTCATCGCATCATTCTTAGGTTGTACAATTGGCAACAAGCTAAGTACCTAAAGTGTAAGGCTGTCTTACTGATAACGGGCCTGCAACAACACTAATGTCATCATATCGTAATTCGAACGTCTGTTATAAAGGACAAGAGCTTATATCCTTTTATTACTTCCTACCAGCAACTGTGTGCAAGTAATGTACGCATTGTGTTTCTGGGAAAATATCTGTGTTTAATAATTTTACCTTATACACTGTTTTACAGTGTTTGCTTTCTGCCTCTTCTTTTCTTCCGTTCTTTATTGCGTCGTGTATTGTATATTTCAACGACACTCAAATTTAAAATACTACGCCGATTCAGTCTTCATTATACACGTACTACTACGTTGTATCAGCTACTATGATTAAAATTTGTGAGAGCTTTGAAATGGTTTTTTCGCAAATTTCTAAAATTTGTTTTGAGAAAAAAACATCTCCCTGAATCCAGCGCCTTTTTACTTACTATGCGCTAACCGTGAGAACAGTGTAATGATCAACAATATGGATTTCCGCATATTTCTGTTGTGAGAAGAGTCCTAATGGTTGAGCCTCCACTCTAGGTATTTGTAAACTGTCGGAAGTAAGTACGTGAATGAATGAATGAATGAATGAATGAATGACTGAATGAATGAATGAATGAATGAATGAATGAATGAATGAATGAATGAATGAATGAATGAATGAATGAATGAATGAATGAATGATTTTTGTAACTGAGGCAGAACAACAAGCTCGCCTGCCAGAACCAGGTAGTTATTGAGCGGTAGAGCCTGGCAATAAGCAGAAACCTAAGAAAGTTGAGAAGATACATAGAGAAAAGAAGACGTAGTGCATTTAGAAATAAATAAAAATAATGCCACAACAATTTTATCAAGAAAAAGTACTTAAAAATGGAATGACGAATCAAGGCTGTGGGTAATTCAGGGAGAATTACTTAATCACGATACTAATAAATTGACCATGGTTCTCTTCTGCATATACAAAAGAATCTTGACCGATTGCTTCGACGGCACTTTGCCAATTATTTTATTGTATATAACGCCACCAATGCAATTCCAAATAATTATAGGGGCAGGAGAAAGCTAGAACGCTGTATATAGTAGGAGGCAACTAGAAACATACATTCAACGCATAATGACGAGCCAAAAATCAGACATTGACAACAAAAGTACATGAAAAAAACACAAAAATAACTCGTTAGACATGATTGAAGCAACATCATCCGTCAACTTATTGCATTCGCTTATGGTTTTAGAGTGAACAGCTTCCCTTAAACAATTCCGTTCTACAATGTATTTCTTTTATTTCGCAGGAGGGACCTGTCCTTATTTAAACATAGTCTGGACTCGTCAAAAAACAAATTCTGTATACCCTAGTTCTATTATAAAATATATTGGGAAACAATGTTAGCCTGAGCAGTTGCCTACGATGATGTTCCTTGAAAAGTTCTTAAGAACAAAGTGAGTAGCTACATTTTGCCCCCTTTGTAGTTTCTTGACATCAGCATTTTATACATAGATCAGATACCGTACAAGCAAACTCGAGTATGGGACAAACATTGGTCTTCCACAGCAACTCATTAGTCTTCACAGGAACACGTTTCCCATTACATCGTAGGAAGCCCACAACAGCACAAGTTTCGCATATGTTGCTCATCGTGATTTTTCCTGAAGGTGTTGCCAATCCCGATTTTTTTTCGGAGTGTGAACAAATATCAAGTTACCGCTTGCTTTTGCACTTACCAACTGAAAATTCAAAACAACACCTTCTTTCTCCGTTGTGATGTGGTGCTGAGACAAAAAAATATTGTATTCTCAATCTATGGAGATGGATGTTAAGGAGAGCTGGGCATAGCCCAAGGAGTGTGCGAAACAAAGACGTTGTTTGTAATTTGGGATATAGCATACTTCAATAGTTATTTACCTCAGTTTAAAATGGGGCTAGTTGTTTTTTTACTCGGAACATTGCTGGCGCTAGTCGGGTCAAGGACGAAGATTTACACACACACAAGTGAAGCGCACACTACCACCTGATTTATTAATCACTACAAGCACAACTTATAAGGAACAAATTCAGATGACGTGACAGGAAGCGTTACTTAATCTCGATGAAAATATATAAAATATTTGTCATGCGCATGCGTATACCTACGAACTGTCGAGTCGTTCCATCTCTGTTGTCGACAATGCAATCGGTGGCGAACTGTTACAGTTTTTTTTTCGAATTGCGTAGAATAGACCGTACGCAAAAGTGCCGCCATCTACCGGGAGAAAAACGAAACGAGCCCTGGACGCATTGTTGGGGCCCGGCGGTTGTGGGATTGCTTGGGACGGAGCGTGTGAGGGGCGTTCTGGGCTTAGCGATCCTTTTATATTCAGATTTAAGCGCAACAAAATTAGTGACGAGTGATCTGTGGATCCTTTCTCTGTTGCCCGCATTTGCGAGCGACTTCGTAAATACGCATTATGCATCGAAAAAACAGTCAGGGAGGCACCGACCGGCAGGGAAGCTTTTGGAGGCTCTCGCGTTTCTTCTTTCATTTTTTCTTTTTGATGTGAGAACGCGAACATTGAAAGTACATCCGTGTTGGTTCGCATCCTGCGGGTTCCTCAGGAGGCCATTCCTGAAACGCTTGGAGCCGATGCGGGCTGCCGCGAGGTTGAAATGGGGGAGGGGGGCACTCCGCGATATAGCTATACGCGAAGGGTCCTCTGGGACGCAGAGGAAACCTACAAAAAAAGCAAAATAAAGTAAACTGCATACCTTGCATTTTTTAACAGCGGAGCTGTTGAAGCTGGCCGTAATGTGTAGCACGTAACCTGTGTGGCGTGTAACGCGTTAAACATTGCCAATATATTACAAATAAATTGCCAATGAATAATTAATCTACCAATACATTGCTGAGCACTGGTGAGCGCGTGCCTCGTGGCGACCGCCGAGCGTCCCTAGCGCACGCAAATGCTTTAGCAAAAAAAAAAGGAAACTGCGAAAACCTTAGAGAGCGAAAAAATTCCGAGCGCTCGTGAGCGCGTGCCTCGCGGCGATAGCTGAGCGTCTCCTGCTCGCGCCCTGGACAACAAAACTGGGTGCACAATACCGCTTAGAAAATTCCGCTCAAAAAAATTTGATCTTGGGAAAATAGGCTACGGTCGAACAGCAGGCGACGAGCGGTAAATGACCGATACACGGTTTACTACGTACGTTACTTGCGCTGATCATGGCGCTACGTGAAGTTTGCAACTCTCGCGGATCCCTCATTTTCTGTAACGTTTGGCAAATGAAAGAATGCGTAGTACTTCCATAAAAGCCCAGCGAACGTCCAGAATAAAAAGAAAACACGGGCGCGCAAAGCACGAACGGCAGACTCAAAACTCATCTCGATAAAGTACGAGCTGACCGATGCAGTGCGCCTTAACTACCAGCAGGCAGGAGTGCTCGGCGGCAAATACAGGGCTAGAAAATAGCTCACTTTGGCACCTTTTTAGTTCTGCACATATTGTTCGTTTCGTGACTATTCATGCGATCTAGCTATAATATTACTGCGCTAAGAAGTCGACACCCGCAAGCGACTTCACGCAGGGCTAGAATCACGCTCCCGTTGAGAAATAAAAAAAAGATGTGTACACTTTTTCCGTGGTCGTCCTCGTATCATCTTTGTGCACAGCAAGTTACACGGCAGTATTTAAGCATCTTGGACAACGATAAATGCCGACGTGCGCGTCGCTAACCCCGGGCTATCATGTATACTGCGGTATCCGGAGATCCGGGAATCCCCCAACATGGCGGAAGCGCACGCGGTTCCCGCAAGAGGGCGCCAGTTTTTGCATAAGGTCTATTCCCATATCGCGCAGGTGATCGTGTCTGTAGATTTAAGGCGAACCGTGGTGCGTTCAAATTGCGCAAAGCACCCATTTCTGGCCAATTGGGCAGCCCAGCGCCCTAGTGCTGAAACTTGCTTGCATATATTTTTATGTTCTCTGAGTCGTTCGTTAACACAGCGCCCAGATTGGAATATGTAAGCCTTACCGCATGGGATAGGCATAGAGTTTCTTACACTATACACTAGAGAGGAATCTGGCGCTAGCGTCTATGCGGCTCATATCAAGGTCGTCTGTGTCGTCATGGACCTCCAGTATACATCACGCTCGCCTTAGTTTCATCATTGGCTTTGATTGAAACGTTTTAGTCACCGCAAATTTAAACAAAGTGCCACAAAAACGCGAAGAATAGTGTTAAATTATGTGAGTGGACAATAAAAACAGGCTGTTTTAAAACTAAGTATAAAGGAAGTAAAGCATTTTTTTGCCGGAACGGTTGTGCTTGCTATAACGCAGGCCAAGGTTGTAGTTACGAACAATGTTATTATTTGGGGGGTAAATGATTAGAGAATGTGATTTTAGTAATTTTACCATTATTTGAAAAAATAAGTTGTTTGAAGAGTTTCGAAAGTTTTTTGAGCGTGCCTATGAAAACGTGGCCTTCATGGTGAACCGGTGCACCGCGACCACCAGCTAGTAAATAAAGAAAAATGAAAACGTGGCGTTAAACAGTCGTGGACGATGACAAGATACGACGCATACAAGCGCCCGCATCTGCCGTACCTTGTCTTCGTCGAAGTACTTTTTGTTTCTTCTTTTCGTCGGCTACAAATTTAGCGGCGGCGTATTACTCACTCAGTAATACGTCCTTCGACTGCGACATGAGCAACGTCAGGTGCGATCACGCATTGCCTGCTGTTTCACTGAACACGGCTACCACAGAAACGGGAGGATTTCGGCTTCTTTGTAGCTCGTAAACGTGTGAATGCATAGGGAAGAAAGCAAATCCCCAAAACCGCTAAGAATCCAGTTTTCATGCCAAGCCCAAGCCAAAAAGGATGTCTTCCCATGAACCCCCATGACGACATGGCTTACGAGGCGCAGTTTCCTTTCTAGTATACTTACTAAGAAATTCTATTGGCATAGGTATCCCATAGACAATCCCGGAGCAGCATGCGACCAACTTAATCGTGTGCTTAACGTCACATCCTGTTTGTTTAGCATCTCTGTTTTGGTTAGTGATCTTGCACAGCAATTTTAGATTTTCGGAGCAGAAAAAACAACCGGGACATTATGCCCCGTGCCAACCTTCGTTAACTTGTGGGAAACTTTGTTGATGTGCTCCAAAACGATCGGCCGCTTCTTTGTTTTTTTTTTCTGTCTTTCTCTTGGTTAATCGGCTTTACCACTATTCTTAACACTTTTTCTGCAACAGAGACAAGTACTTCATTTGTCAACCCGCTGTTTGTTAGGCGATCAATTTGAAAAGACAGACTTTCAGTGACTCTGTGTTCACAGGATTTCTTGATGGCTTACGACATGCAAGAAGTGGCTCTGGCTCTCGTAATCAACTTTCAGTGTGCAGACTCGTATGACCGCTGCGCCTTATCTCCTCTCGTGCGATAGCACCAACACGTGCGTGACAGTCCCGTCTTCAGGTTAATGCCAAAGAATTGGATGGCATATTTAACCGGTTTTTTATATTTGAAATCTGAATGCGTCTTCGACGGACTAGAATTTTTTGTAGCAGACAAATAAGAGGGCCGCCCGTTTACCTCCCGTAGATGCCTGTTAATGAAAGCCGACGGTAGTATCACAATATGTACAATTTCCCTGTGTGGGGCGAATTAGTGAAAAGCAGATGAAACCTGACTGATTGCTAGAGTTGTCTTAACGTCTAATTGTCATACCTTTTTTGCCGCGATAGCTTTGGAAATATAATGGCTACAGGCGTTTTCTGCAACCGTACTTCGTCCGTGGACAGCCAGGTGTTGACAGCAGACAGGAATTCTTTAACGTTGACAACTTCACTTCTACCTACCTGGTTTTTTTTTTCTTCAATGCCGGTCTTCGACACAACACAGAAACACAAAACAAACTTATTCACATGAGCAACTATGACAAGCAAACAAAACTTGGCGTAACGATAGAGTCGCCCTAGGGACCAATTCCAGTGTAAGTCTTTGAAGTACCTACCAACGCTAAAATGAGCGCTCCGAAGCATTTACGAGAAGGCTTGTTTGTTTCAAGGATTCAATTTTGTCGATGCGACTATTCTGTACACAATCTATTGACGCACACAGTTTTTAAACCTTGCCCATAACCGCTTCGCTCAAACAGAACACAGCATCAAACGCAGGCATGCGTGACCACACCGTACACGTATAAGCACACCCGGAGTCTAACCGCTCCTTTTTGAATAACCCATAAGCCTTGAGCAGTGCTGGCAAACGGATCATGGCGGTGATACAGGAGAGGTACAGCCCGGAAGTTAAAAAAAATGTATATAACGTCGGCAACGGGGCCACTAGTAGCTTCTTTATTGGCTGGCGCAGAAGCGATTCGCTTCCCCGTTTAGAAGTCCGAGTGTCGTACTTGTGTATTCTCATGCAAGCATTGCATATTTGCCCAGCTGTTACAGAGCTTCCGTCAGCGCCTGCATATCGTCTGGTGCCCAAGTGACATCATTATTGCTTTTCTGAGGCACGTTTCTGGCATCGAGCTTTGAGGCTGTCAGCAACTTTATACGTTGCAGCCACTGTTAGAACTCCTCGAGAAAAACAAATATTGAGTCTACAAAGCCGGATTTGACAGGCGGTTGGAAGAACGCTTCAGTCGAGTTTGGCTCGCTGCCCGTATTCCTCAGTTTAATACCTACCTCACCACAAGTGTTTGACGTTTCTAACCGCTTCGGTGGTGTAGCAAAGAAAGAAGAGTAAGGACCAAAGGCTCACAATTTTGTACTCAACTCAGGACGCTGAATGGAGCGGAGAAGGGTGGGGCTTAGAGTGATTGGACGAATGATATGAAGGAAGAAAGAGAGGAGGAATCGAGACAGCAAGGAAGTGTCACTGGTTATCCATGAAGCACATTCCCATGAAGCACAAAAAATCCATGAAGCACATTCCCACAGGAATTTGGCTCTTAAAAGTCCCACGGGAAAAGCTTATTACACAACCACACTCAAGAGCGCGCGAACGCCAATCCACCAAAGCTGTTCGATGGAACCATGCTGCTATGTCGCTTTAGACGTTGCGAGCCACATAAGAGCAAAGCCGAACACCAAGCGTCAATAGAGATCCACGCAGTTGAGCAGTTGGCAAGCCACACCATGGGGGCCATGCGGCGACGTGCCGCAGTGCAGTACCGGACCTTTGCTTAGAAATGCACATCTGTGGTGGCTTGTTGAGGATTTCGCATTTTGCGGGTGGAATGCTTTTCTTCTTCCCCAAACGTGGTCCACACGCATGATTCAGTGTCTCTCAAGCACAAACCCAAGTACACTGTCCACTTCACTTTGTGCTGCTTTACCTCACTATTTACGGATGGAGAAAACAAAGCACCGAAGTGTGCCGCCTTTCGGAAGCTTATTAGTACTTCTTGCGTACAAGAGCGTACAAATTTTTTGTACGCTCTTGCAGCATATACAGACATTCCAGTTGAATACCGCCACGAAGGGCAACATTTCCTGCCATTGAATGCGCGTATATCAAGATCCGGCATTATGTGTATAGTCACACGTCTCCCGCTGGAGCCGGTGTTGCATGTTACCGAACTGTAACTAACACTTACACATGAATCCTACTGAGATTAAACTTCCAATGTGTATGTAATGAATTCATTTATGGCAAAGCCGAGGTTAGCCAAGCCATTGCTCGTAGCTTGGTGGGCCATTTTGAGCACAACAGGGTTTTAAAATGTTTTTTTTCCGGAGTAGTTTAAATAAAACAAGTGTTGGCAGTTTCATAAAAGTACACGCCTTGGGTAGTAGTCAATGTATACAGTAGATGAAAGTCTACAAATCTGTATGACTCTACCGGGAATGAATGATTAGCAAATACCTTGACATGTGGTATACTCATTGGTATGTTGGTTCACTGCACTGCACCGTTCACTGCAGGATGAAGGCCTTCACCCAATGTTATCCAGCCACGTCTGTTGAGTGCTAGCTGACTTCTAGACCGGCTGTACCATAAAGCTTCAAAATAACATTCAGGATGCATTGTTGAGCCAAACTTTATCCTAATTTAAATAACTATGGCCTCCGCAAAAATAAAATTCAAAATGACATGCTCGATATTTGTTATTGGTGGTCAGGGGTTTTACGATGTTTCAATGGCGTTCCGGGCTCCTACCATAAGCCAATGTTGTAGCGTGGCCGTAGCATACAGCTAGTCCTTGACCCAGCCTGGCTGCAATTTGCAACTCGAAACCTGCATGTAACGAACACCTGGATTTAACAAAAAAATGCCAATTTCTTGTCAACTTCGTTATATCCTGGTTTACCTGTACGATAACGATTACATTTCCAAGTTTCTAGAAATCCGCACTAAAGTGGATATACAGGGCATTACACTGTACCCCAGTTTCTGTATTGAATTTATATTTTTTTCTTTTTCTCGAATTTTTCAAAAAAAAACGTTTGGCCAATTGTCTCCTTTTACACTATAATAAGATTGGCAGCGATGGCGTAGAGGTAGAACACCCGCCTCGCGTGCAGAAAGACCGTGGTTCGAATCCCGGTGCCGGACAATTCCCACCGGATTTAAAAAAAAATCCGTGTATTGATGGAATTGCACAAAGGGGCTTGGGGTGCGGCCTGACCCCGGCGACCATTGGCCGGTAATGCACTCCCTCACCAGAGCAGGATTGGCCACCCTGGTGTAGTAACGGCCACAAACTCCCATGAATACGCCAATTAACCCTCGGCCCTCAGTCCCCAGCGGCTGCGAAGCAACTAACCACGCCGGCGGTTGACCTGTGACGCAGCAGAGGGTGCTAAGAATCCCTGGATCCGGACAGGCTGCCAATGGAATCTGAACCTGGCAACGTTTAACGCGCGAACCTTATCTAGCGAAGCAAGTCTCGAGGTGTTGTTCGAGGAATTAGAGGGCATTGAATGGGTTGCAATAGGGCTTAGCGAGGTTAGGAGGGCAGGCGAAGCCTTTACGGGTGCTGAAAAATGGACACGTCCTATGTTAACCGTGGTCTAGAGGGCAGAAGAGAACTGGGAGTGGGATTTCTAGTCAATAAAAGCATAGCTGGCAACATAGAAGAACACTATAGCATTAACGAAAGGGCAGCAGGTCTTGTAATTAGGCTCGATAAGAGGTACAAGCTCAAGGTGGTGCAGGGCTACGCGCCCACATCCAGCCACGACGACCAAGTAGTGGAACGCTTTTATGAAGATGTGGAATCGGCAATGGCTAAAGTAAAAACACAGTATACCGTAGTTATGGGGGACTTCAATGCTAAAGTAGGCAAGAATCAGGCTGGAGACAAGGCAGTTGGGAACTATGGCTCTGGGCTGTAAGAATAGCAGGGGGCACCTACTATTTGAGTTTGCAGAACGGAATAACCTACGCATAATGAATACCTTCTTCTGTAAACGGGAGAGCAGGAAGTGGACCTGGAGGAGCCCGAATGGGGAGCACAAAAATGAAATAGACTTCAGTATTATGCGATAACCCTGGCGTCGTGCAGGATGTGGAAGTGCTCGGAAGGGTAAGGTGCAGTGACCACCATATGGTAAGACCTCGAATTAGGCTAGATTTGAGGAGGGACCGCAACAAGCTAGTACGAAAGAAGCCGATAAATGAGCTAACAGTAAGACGTAAAGTAGAAGAATTCAGGATTGCGCTGCAGAACCGATATTCCGCCCTTAACGAGGAAGCCGAGCTTACGACACTAGGAAACCAGCGACAACCTTACACGCATTATCACGGAGTGTGCAGTAGAAGTCGGGGGCACTATGGCTAGACAGGATACTGGTAAACCTTCACAGGAGACGAAAGATCTAATCAGGAAACGGCAAACCATGAGACTCTCTACCGCAGCTGACAGAATAGAACTAGCCGAGCTCTCGATGTTAATCAATAAGCGTGAGACAGCTGACATACGGTAGCATAATATGGAGAGGATCGACTACGCTGTAAAGAACGGAGGTAGCCTGAAAGCAGTGAAGAGACGTCTTGGCGTGGAGAAAAAAATTCCCCGCATTTCCCCGAGGGGAAGAATGTGAAAGTGCGAATGCACGAGTTGAATTTGCGCGGTTCGGTAATGTTCGCGAAAGAGAGATCACACACACACACAAACTACAAGAAAGAAAGATGCATTTATTCATAGACAACCTATTTGTGTTGTTGTACTTGATTGCTAGAGCGGATCTCAGCTTTGAAATTTCGTGTCAGTACTCCTTTAAGCGGGTGCATTAGCCCTTCTCACGCCCGATTTTTGGCCAATCCCCCACGTGGGTATGTGCCATGTCAGCGGCCAGGCAGCGCGCGCCCATCTCCCCCCGTTGCTAAGGAAGACGAGGAGCGCGCGCACCCGCAGCTGTTGCTATGCGGACTACGGCGGCGGACGATTCAGGCTCGCTTAAGAAGTGCATTCGCACTTAAAATCATATGTATGCACCTAAGGATAAGCAAGGCAATGTCGTCACAAATAGGGATAAAATAGTCACAGTGGCCGAGGAGTTCTATAGGGATTTGTACAGTAGCCGGGACATAGAGGATAATGCCGAACGAGACAGTAGTTCAGAGGAGACAGACATCCCACCAGTAACGACCGAAGAAGTAAGGAAGGCTTTGAAAGAAATGAAAGGGGGCAAAGCACCTGGTGAGGATCAGATAACAGCAGACCTCTTGAAGGATGGCGGCGAAATTGTACTTGACAAACTGGCAAACCTGTTTACGCAATGCCTAATGACCTGAATGGTACCGGAATCTTGGCAGAACGCGAACATCATCCCAATCCATAAGAAATGCGACATGAAGGACTTGAAAAATTACAGGCCGATCAGCTTACTGTCAGTCGTCTACAAGGTATTTACCCAGGTAATCGCTAACCGAATGTCTGCAAACTTAGATTTCAGGCAACCTGAAGAACAAGCAGGGTTTCCGTAAAGGTTATTCAACAATGGACCATATTCACACGATCAATCAGGTGCTAGAGAAGTGCGCTGAGTATACTGAACCCCTATATATAGCCTTCATAGATTATGAGAAAGCATTTGACTCAGTCGAAACCCTAGCAGTCATTCAGGCATTACGGGAACCAGTGGGTAGATGAGCATTATGTAAGAATACTAGAGGATATCTACAATGGGTCTACAGCTACCATCATCCTCCATAGGGAGGGCACTGAAATACCTATAAGGAAGGGTGTCAGACAAGGAGACACAATCTCTCCAATGTTATTCACAGCATGCTTACAAGAAGTATTCAGAACGTTGGATTGGGAACAGGTGGGAGTAAGGGTTAATGGAGAATACCTCAGTAACCTCAGATTTGCTGATGACGTTGCCTTGTTAAGTAACTCGGGGGACGAATTGCAAAGCATGCTTTCCGCACTGGGCGAAACCGTCGGCCTGAAAATTAATATGCAGAACACTAAAGTAATGATCAATAACCTCGGGACAGCACAGCAGTTTGAGATAGGCGGCGAGGCAGTGGAAGTGGTAAGCGAATATATCTACTAGGCCAAGTTGTGACCCCAGATCCCAACCATGAGGTAGAGATTAGAAGGATCAGAATGGGATGGGGTGCACATGGGAGACATTCTCAGATAATGAATAGCAGCCTACCACTGTCGCTGAAGAAGAAAGTGTATGACAGCTGCATCTTACCGGTACTCACCTACGGGGCAGAAACTTGGTGGCTCACTAAGAGGGTTCAACTTAAATTGAGAACGACTCAGCGGGCAATGGAGAGGAAAATGATAGGTGTAACATTAAGGGACAAGAAGAGAGCGGAGTGGGTCAGGGAGCAAACTGGTGTTAAAGACATATTAGTAGAAATTAAGAAGAAGAAATGGACGTGGGCAGGGCATGTAATGCGAACGCAAGATAACCGCTGGTCATTAAGGGTAACAGAGTGGATCCCTAGAGAAGGCAAGCGTTGCAGGGGGCGCAGAAAGTTAGATGGGCCAGATGAGATCAAGAGGTTTGAGGGGATAAATTGGTCACAGTTGGCACAGGACCGAGGTAATTGGAGAATAATGGGGGAGGCTTTGCCCTGCAGTGGGCGTAGATAGGCTGGTGATGATGACACTATATTAATGATTTCATGTTAAACTTTCGCGAAATATGCAGCATTGTGGAAGTGCAGAGCGTTACACCTTTCGCCATTTCCAGTATTTTTTGAATTTTAGATTCAAGGAATCTCTTACACTCCGCCTGTCCTCGCGTTGACCGGCGTAGTCCGCACTCCTAATTACGCATGCGCAAACTCTCATCCGTTCTTCTCTCCGACAGCTCTGCGTTATGCGCTCTCTCCGGCTCATTATCATAACAACAGCTGGCGCGCTTCGCCTACGTTCGCATGTGCTCCGGCGCGCTTGTGCGCGCATGTGTGCGCATGCGCAACTTTCCTCCGCTGTCTCCTCTCCTTCAAGCGCGCATATAAAGCGGTGAACGCTCGGCGCCCGTTCAGTTAAGCCTGCTCTTTCGCTTGACTTTGCTCGTGCTTCGCTTGACGACGACGACTCCGTTGAATCTTCCGATGAAGACGATCTTTACGAACTTGGAACTCTACGTGTGATTGAGCATCATTTAAGGTTCACTACACTTCAACCACATTTGGGTAACCAACATAACAGAAACGCGAATTGAACCCCGTGAGATGCCTTGCATCACCCCAGGGTTCCCCTCGCGGGAAGGTGGCAGAATTCTTTTTCCTATTTTTTAATTTTTCCTAAACTTCGTAGAACCAGTTATCTCCATTTACGGTAGTTATAGAAGATTACAGGGGAAACTTCCGCGATATCTGCATTTTTGCAGAAATGCAGGGCGTTACATGGTTTTTTCTGGGAGGGGGGTAATCGGCAAAGAATGAAAAAAGCCTAGGACACGCTGCATACAGCACGCTCACCAGTTTTCCTGGTCCTCTGCACCGCGTAGCTCATCCAAACAACATGGCATTGCATCTCCAAATTCAACACGATTTACACACGACATGCTCGGCGGCGGCGGCCGCACCACACGCTGTGAGATAACGCCAGACTTTCGAACACGATTGTGCGTTCGCTTTTTTGCGCGATCACTTCCTCAGATAAATCAGCGATGCGCTGTGTCCGCGAAGGCTGCGTTCGGGCTGCGCTCAAATTCGCATTTGGGAGTATCGTCATTGTCAATTTTTTATATTTAGCCGCGCACTGCTGCGCCTGCTCATCGGCTCCTTGCCTCCTCGCCACGTTACCTCACACTTCTTGGTGACGCATTTAACGGCCAACTGCACACAAATTTCACCTCGACCAAATTTGTTTCTAATGTGTAGTAAGTACCACCAAATGAGCTGAGACACGAGTAGTAGCCCCGTGAAATGCCACATTATTCAGTCAGGAGTATTTAAAAACCTCCGCCGCAAACCACTCGTGCACCTGCCGGCGGATCGCGTTAACAGCCGTGATGCGCCAGTGGCGCTCCACCCGACGGGGGCTTCTTCCTCTGGCCAGCCATGCAGCTGGGGAACCGGTCGCGCCCCTGCTTCGAACGCTTCTCCACTTGAGCGTCGTGCACGGCGTAGAACTTGCGCGCAGGCTTGTTCATGTGCTTCTGACCGTCCGGCTGCTCGCTGGCAGCTAAAACGTCACTTCAATGGTCGCACTCTTCGAGATTTTGGTTTCAAAATCACCGATTTTTGCTGACCACTTGCGGAGTTCACTTGCGTATTTTAGCTGTAGTATTTTGCATGCTTGCTTTATTTTTATAGAAACAGGGTATGAAAGAGGTCGAAATGTTGAGTGAAGTTGGCCCTTAAACCCTGTACACTTTCGCCGAACGGAAAGAAAAACAGCACTGTCACCGTCCGCGAACGACAACCTTTTGCGTCCCGATGCTAGGCCGTAGCGGCTACGCCATTTTTGCAGACATGAACACCACTCCAGGCTAGCCTTAAAACTACGATTCCTGTCTGAAAACACTCCCCCCATGGTGCGCTTTGAGCCGTCAGAAAAATTATCATGGCAATGCCAAGAATGCAGACCGACAGCACGTCGCTAGGCTGGGATCATTAGTTTCCTGCGTCGTCAGCATACTAAACCGAAATGTAACATACCTCCTGACTGAAATCGGCTTGTGTCGACGTCAGCTTCCGTTAGAGGTTCACGGGGCTTCACCAATGGCCATTTGTTGCGACATCCTAACATATTTACGCAAAATAGCCGTGCAGTGGTGCACAGGTGGGCAGCACTGTTTTCGCATTCAGTGCACCTTTGCAAATGGCGTCGATCCACTCCGACGCCCCGTTACCACGGCCTAGTCTGTAATGTCACGCTCGCCTACTGCAGCTGGGTTGTATCCAGGGGCTGTCCTCGCTTGGACGACCGAATTTCCGACGAACAGATCTGAGCGATTGGGCTTCTAATACTTGCTAATATAATAACATGGAGGGAAATGTTTCTCTGGCAAAAAAATGGTTGCGAAGGTTATATTCGCCATAACCCCCTTAGTTTTTGCCCAATTCGTAATTGATGCGCCTTCTTCATTTTTTTTGGATCCAAGTTAATCTTGTCTTCAAATTACTTTGGGCACTCTTTGCACAACGTGCACAGTTTGCGGCAAGCACACCTCCCAAGTGTATTTTTTTTATTCTTGCCTACCGTCTTCGGAATTCAACCTAGAAAGCAACAATTATATAGCAGGTCGCCAGATTAGAAATAAAAACAGCGTTGCATGAAGGTACTTTTTTATTCGATGATTTCGAATCAGCGGAAACTCTCTGTGCATGATTTCACTCGAGACGCCGTAGTGCCTTAAAATACCCATGCCTGCAATACTGCATTCCAGGTAAAATTCGCAATAGATTATGGCAAGTATACCATTAGAAAACCAGGCAGGTCAGGAATGTGCTCTTAAATGCAAACACCTTTTTGTTGATGTATATTTCGGAAATGTATTCTAAACGGCTTTCTTACTACTGGCAAAAAAGTTGATAGATCATGTATTAACTAGAGGGCAGTCCAATCAAGGAGGAACGGCCCTTCTCCTTTCTTGAGGGACAAGATCTGCACCTCGTGAACACGCTTTTGCAATTGTGGGTAGGGATGATTTAAAATATGACGTTGAATAAAGTAGTAATAGCTTGCTATCTATAGATCCAGCCATCCTGCTAGATTGGTCTGTCTGACCCACAGGAGATTTACACGAAACAAAACGGGACGAAAAATTCCCCACTCTACTAAAAAGTCATTGCGGTACGGCACTTAAAACATAATATTAGCACAAGGTATTTTTTGCTACCGCACACTAAAAAGCAGAAGTGGTAAAAACAGTCAACACTTCGGATCTTTTTCTCTGGCCAGCAGTAAGGTAGACTCAAGTTTCCGTGATTGCCCATTTTAATAAATTTGTTGTGTTCTTGCGGGACTCTGTCTCGCTATTATCATCATCTACGGAGCCTATGTTGTGCTTGAACCTGGTATTACTTCAACTTATACCTGCAGCTGGCGCCTTCTAAACAAGTTTCGAATGAACAGTACACTTGGAGCTTTTTCTGTTCGCACTTATGAACAAGAGTGCTATCACAACTCGATTGTGCGGAAGGCAAAATATGAATTGCATATAAGAATGCTAGAAGACTACAATTACCTGGTCGTAACCAAAGGCCTCGTTCTGAAGCAGCAGCAAGAGGATTGAAGCAAATTTTTGGCCTCCTATTTACGGCGCTTTCTTCTTTTTAACTTGTCAATAAAAGCGTGACCTCTACAACTTTTTTTGTTCTTAAAAACGACTGGAATTCCTTCGTCCCATTCTTACTGAGGTTTTTAATCAACTTCAGCAGTTTTGCCCAGAATAATCCTACAGGTTGCTGAGCAAGCTCCTTTGGTACCTTCAAACGAACATCAGATAATAATATATTTACCACTGTAGTAGAGTGGTGAATATACTGTGTAGAGCTCTAACACACTTCCGGAGCATTCTTAAAGCTCGGGGCGAAAATAATCTATTGATGTTCTTTATTTGATTTATTATTAGGCAAAGGAGAATGAGCGTTGCGTGTAGTATCCTTTCACAGGTATTGGGTAAGAATGCACAATTTTGGCGCTTTAAATGCTTCAACCCCTGACTGTAAGTTAAACAAACTGATTCTACTGCAAAATTGAACAAATTCTGAGGTTACACAAACTGCGAATGTAGCGTCAAACTTTGTGAAACTTTATTTCTTTGGCAGGCGAGTATCGCGTTTTTTTCGACGACCTAAATTATCCCGTGAATGATCAATGCTTTTTGCACCGTGCGGCTGTGACACTTTAGACTAAGCGCATAACAAGCTGCTCCAGTCAGCCCTAAAATTGGAGTTTGTTCTACGCAGTGCTAGTGGCGCACAGTTTAAAAGAAACGTGATCTTTGTTACTTTTGATTTCACAAAAGTACTCCCCGAACGGCATCAGCTCGTCTTTATATATTCCCCAAGGGAATGTTCTTAGATCTGTGCCGCACTAGCAATCTCCAAGGAGGAGGGGGCGTAGAAAGGCTTTTCGCCAGAATAATAAATATCCTGGTTCGCAAGGAGTTTAGGGTTTTGAAAGAAATATTACTGCAGTGCTGGGCATGCAAAAAGAGAGTGAGGGCCAGTCTTATATACCACTAAAGACTTTATTGGTAAGCATCATTTGTCAGAAAGTTTTGACAGCCACGTCCACCATGCATCGGCTGCCGCCAAGATCTCGAAAGTTTGTCAAGCGGGAAGTATCTCCGGGGCATTAGGCAGTTTTATAATCATATCATGCATAATTTTGTTGCATCAGGCCCCAGAAGGTCTTGTGTCACACAAAACGTGTCTTGTCAAGGCAGTTTTAGGCTGTGAGCGCCGTTCATTTCCCTGTAAGACCTAACCATTCGCACAAAAAAGCTACGCCGTGAAACTCTTGAGGCTGCAGATAAAAGAAACATCCGCTTTCATAATGTACATTTAGAGTGTGTGCAATGTGCGGACTTGCGAAAGTATTTGTCTTACGAAAGTGTGAAAGCGAAAAGTTCCGAGTGCATGCTGTAAAAGTGCAGATATTGCTATTGCAAAAGTTCATCTAGCCTGTTAGGTAGGATCATGCACTAAACTGTGAATGCATAGCGTTTTTTAGATATGATGTCGACTAATTTTGAAGGGTAATATTTGTCGCGCACTGCATTAAATTTTACAAATGGCAAACAATGGCGCGGTCGTCAATTTAACTCATTCTTTAATGCATATTATCGAATGGCTTTTAAAGCTGAGAGAATTCATGGCCAACGCTAGCAATAAAAATGTTATTATACAGACAGACAGACAGACAGACAGACAGACAGACAGACAGACAGACAGAAAGACAGACAGACAGACAGACAGACAGACAGACAGACAGACAGACAGACAGACAGACAGACAGACAGACAGACAGACAGACAGACAGACAGACAGACAGAAAGGCCAAATTTTTTGTTCAAGTAGGGAGAGATGTTGAGCGCTGAAACTAGGACAATTTTGTCCAAACATCTTAACAAACGGATGCCTGAGGAAAGTAGAAAAACAATATTTACAGGAAACTGCACGTCAGTCCAGAATTACTAAATGAAGCGTTAGGTTTGCAACCACTGAAAACAAGGAGACCGATTGTCCCTGCCAGATGCATGCCAATGCCGGAATTTCTCTGTGAGGAATATTTGTTTCTCATTGTTGTTTTAATGATCAGTGACCCTTCTGCGCAACCATACAAAAGCGGTGTTCGCTTTTCGCTTGTGTACGAGTACTGTCTTGGAAATGTTTTACCAACGCCGCCTGTATTAACATTGCCTGACGCGTCGCGCGCTTTTCAATGGGTGGGTAGGGACGCTTAGTTCAGGCACTGATCCACTATGTGGCGCGTTCCGGCGGACATCTCGCATTACCGTCACTGCTCGCGAGTCGCGAACGCTGCACCCACTTCTACGACGTGTGTCTGTCAGCTTGCCTGTTGGGCTTCAAGGGCCGTTTCGCTTACATCTTAGCCGCTACGGGGCGCTAGTTCTGTGGCGCTCTGGGGATCTCGTTCAACGTGTCGCTCGCTTCATACTTGCTGCATTTTTCGAAAGATAAAGACGGAGGCGAACTGAAATAGTGTAAGAACATACTGATTGTCGGGTAGACATATAGCTAACAGAAAAACGATATTTTCTGCTGGGGCAGCCATTATTTTACTGATATTTTTTTTTTCTGGAGTATTTAGAGAAGAAAAACTTGCGTGCGCGTTTTTTGTTCAGGGCGCTCACTTCTACGATTACTTCCCAGTAATATCACGTGCTTGTAGACTTCAGAAAATTATAGGAAACATAAGGATAAGCAGCTGGGATCCCGCCACGCTGTCCGGGTGCTTCTACAGTACAGTCCTCAATTTTAGAAGTGCGTACCGATGCGGAGTGCGAACAGCGGGGTCAAAACAATACCTAAATGCGGAGGGGATAGAGGTGGGATGCCCCACTCAGAAAATTTCAGGGCCTGTGATCCGAGTAGATAAGCGCGCAAAGCCGGCATCAGCCTGCTGCAGCGCAAGGGATTTTGCCTCGTGACAAGGAAGTTTTATCAGTGACAGACCAAGAGAGACAGGCATGGTGAAAAACAAGAAGGCGTAGGAGCGCCGCCTCGGGAACGCTAAACAAACTTTCCACTATTTTGCATAGTTTCCGAGAAGCGGAGCTGGCTGGCGGACACGAAAGCACGCTGGAAGGCTACGGAGCGGGGAAGGGTAGGAGAGAGCAACAGGAGAGTGGCTGTTTGGCCATTTTTCGCTCACGCGTTAGGCACTGTTTATACAGGCGGCGTTGGTTTTACCATGACGCGAGGGAATGAAGCACACACGCAGGTAACGGGCACAGAACGCTAGCGCCACTGATTTCGACTCCAGAAGTATAACCACTCCGACATGCCTCCCTCATAAAACACCTTTCGGGTGTAGACACGCACTTTTTTCAGCAGAATTAGCATGATTGAACTTATTTCTATGGTGATGTGCTATAATGCATTATGATTCCAACAAGCAGCCGCAACTCTCTACGTACAAACATACAGATACTTAGTACATATGTATGAAATACTATCTGCTTGCAAGACTAACAACCTCGCCGTAAACAGCATCTATATCCCACACCTATTAACGCTATACATTGGCAAGCAATGTATCGCTCAATTAACCGCTATGCCGCTGTGTACGGGCATCTGATGTCATGAAAACAACTTCCCGGCTTCTCCGCATGTCGCCAGATGGCACGTAACCACACGAGGGGTTGCTGAGAATAGAAAAACAGCTACCGCAGTGAGCGAGTGTGCCGGCTTAGTGAATGGCAGGTTTGATCATTCCTTCTCCTTCGCGCTCGTTAGCCAGCCGGTTATTTTTCCAGGTAAGTACTTATATGGTGTTCATGGTAACGTGGAATGCAAGTTATTTCGACGTATGACACATACGACTACCAAACGTTTCCTACTCACTACACAAATGCAAATAAAATATCACATAGAACATTTCTCAAGCGTACTGATTACCAACTGAAAAAAATGCCGCATATCTGCTGCTTTAGTTGCAGATATCGACGAAAGACGACAGTAGTCTGGCTCCCCTGCCACATAAATATCTTTCGTTCTCTTTCCCGCTCTGTTGTCATGCTGCTCATCTCCCGTCTCGCTCCTCCCAAAATGAACACGCTAGAGGTTTGCTCAAGTTAATTTAAATTTACCGCAGTCACTGCTCCACGACGAGTGCATCGATGACAGCGCTGCCGTACGGCGGAGACGCGCGTAAATCGAGGCACCCTACTACAACGTTTATCTATCCCCGTTTCCCTACTCCACGTGCGTTCCAAGCGGAACGTGCAACCCATCTAGTGGAACCTATTGTTACGGTTACCGTTGGATTTCGTAGAATTCCGCCAAGAGCTATAGCGGCGCAGGAAAAAGCATTCGTTTTTTTCTGCAGATATTGTATTTTATTTCCTAACGCAATATTCAAGCGTCATGAACTTTTTAATAAAGGAATACTAAGATTATCACTTCTTTGATTTTCTGCTTCATATTTGAGGAATGTTTTGTTCGTGTTCAACAATGTTCACAAGTACGAACATTACAACCGGACCTAGACTTTCACATTTGGCTGTGGTTATATAAACCTATTGCGCAAGTTGTTTCGCTTTGGCCGTGTGTCTGAATCGAGTTAGAGACAGACAAACCAAAATTTCTGTGTCCCAATAGCCCAAGAAAGACTATCACCTTTAAAAGCGAAGTATGCCGTTCAACTCTGCTTTCAGTCACAATGTAGTAAATATATTGTCGCATTTTTGAAATTTCCCATCGTTTTATACTTTATGCTTCGAAGATTTCAATAGAAAATTTATTACTCAGCATCATTTAAAGAAAATGTTGCTGTTGTGAACAAGAATAACGATTATTTGTAACATTCTTGTGTGCCGTAGAGCGTGCGGCCTACCTTTTATGTTCATAGGCTGGTATTTCACCCCCTTTTCGAGGTTTCAGTGTATTGGCGCTATGTGAGCGAAGGGTATTTAAATTAAAGGTTTTTTCTCAGAATGAGCTTCGATGCTTCATAACAATCGTTTCTTGTTCACGTCTTTTCTAGGCCAGGGGCATTTTTTGCACGAGCATATTTGTTTCAGTTGTGTGCCTTTCGTTTATATCCCGACTCAATAATAATACAATGACCCTCAGGCCAAACCCGAAGTGAGAAGGGCCCCCAAAAAACCTAAATGATGCCTTATGAGATGCATAAAACAAGCCAGCAGGCTGGAACGAAGCACAGAATTACTAAATACATAAACCTTGGGAAATTACTATTGTTTGTTTTACTGTTTGTGTTGATTACTATGATGAGAAGAATTTCAATATTACGAGCGCAGACATTGGGAAAAACTTCCGATTGCCTTTATTTTTTCATACACTTCATAAATGAAGGAACTCTATCTTACGAACAAAACTGAACATTCTATCCGGCTTGATAAGGCTTTCTTAAAGACATATAAACTGTAAAAAAATTAAGGAACTGAAAACACTACTTCATTCCGTCGGGCATTAGGGTCTTGATGCCAGCGCACGCAAGAATGTAACCGAAACTCGTGAGAAGGCGGCGCTCATGAACCTCGTCTTCAGGGTAAAGTATTAGTGTCATGACCGCTATAGAGACGTGATCGAAAGTGTTCCGGTGCCTACAAGGACATGGGTGCCATGGACGTTTCGTTCTATTTTTATTTTTAAAGATATTTGAAATAGATTTAATGGATTCCAGCAATCGCAACTTAAAAAATTGGGTAACTCCTTCCTTTGTCGACTGTAGTCAAACACCGAGCACTTATGTTTCTATATTATTTTTCAAAATCACGGATTGTAGGCGGGCCAGTTGGTACATAACTAATTCACAAACTGCGCAGGAACAGGACGATACAAGGATCACACAAACACGGCGCTGATCTGTGCGATCCTTCTATTGTCCTGTTATTTCGCTGTTTGTGAATTAGTCACTAGATGCCCCGCTTTTTGTACTTTGATTTTGTTTTTTGAAGGTTGGCCCATTCCCCGCAATTTTTAATTGCGGGGTTAATGGTTCTCTTTGAAGCACCTCTTGTTTTCACGTTCAGCCAAAACAGTAAATAGGAAAGCTAAGGTCAAGCCTTGAAGTGAATTGTGTACTCTACAAAGGTTCTCAAAGATTTATAGGACATAGTTTACTGGCCTCCGTTTTACTTGACATTACTTTGGCTCAAGCTTTAGAAATTCAGCGTTTAAGAGACGGCCCTTCACTCTTACTAGCACGTAAATGAACATTGCACGTCTAAAGCGGATCGCACGACACTTCTGATTCCTATTTTACAATCTTTTACCTTTCCAATGTTTTGATGATACGCCAAAAAATATATTCTTAGCAAGTGCTGCTTTCTATACCAAGGTGTAGAATGTTCCTGTTCTCCCCTTCTGAGACCCGGGATGCATTTGGCTGCACAATGTTTTTTTTATAAACTTTCAGATTAAGTAAGTAGGATTATGAAACTGAAAACTGTTGTTTTTTTCGATAGCCCTCATAGTTACAGCCCAGTGAGATCATATGTTTTGGACACTGGGATGCTACCAGGTCTTTTTCCCCGCCGCGCATGTAATGACGGACATCAGATATTGGGCTGAAACTCATGTGCAAAACTGTTTTATTAATTAACTCGAAAGGTAAAGTACTGAATAGAGATCATGAAAAGAGCATTATTCTGCTCAACAAAAGTTTGGCTCTTGCATTCACTTCCTGTAGGCAATTTTTAAACACCTTCTGTCCCTTGTAATGGAGGAAAAAAGATGACCTTTATTACTAATCATCTTTGTTTCCATGTCACAACCCTTCAGTCTGTGACAGGTATTGTTGGCAGTGTCTGCAGGCCGTGGGAAGTGGCTATTGCTCGTTTATTTAGGCTTTCCTCGTGATGCTCCAGCAATTCTTTGATGGCGGTTACTACTCGGCTTCATCCTTAATCTCTCTTCCGTCCTGCTTCCTCCCCGGTGTGACGAGGGTCTAAGGAACAGACTGGTGAAACTTCGCCAAATTCCTTCAGGCGTGTTATCTGGCACGCGAGGCCAGTCTACTAATAAAAAAAAGACACGCGATTCCGCACACAGGCCGCTAAATTCCAACAGCACTCGTTTGCATTTCATGACAGGACAATCGCAAATGCTCGGTCGAAATCTCCGTGTTAAGTATTGGCGTCCTACGTATTGGAGACGCTAAATTAAAAGACACGTAGAAGAAATCAATCGTACGAATAGTTTATATTTTTGATTCCGCGCGTTCGCCGTTGCATTACGTTCATTTTAGAATCAAAAACATGTCCTGAAAGCACAAAGAAATACGAGAAACAGCATTTACTTTTTCAGCCAGTGCTGTAGATGGGAATGTGAGGGAATGTGAACGATGTATTTCCCCAATGCTGCCTAGATGGCGCCGGCAGGTGTATAATTTAATGTACAGCGGGGATTTATGGGGATGAATGCCTTCTCATAGGAGTATTACCTCATTACCTAATGTCGAAAATATTGGAAAAATCCTCATAGCCGGGTCTCAAGAGAATCAATTGTGGTTTTGTGCATCTAGGTTTCATATTGGCACCCAGAACTTCCGAAATGAGATATCTTACGGTAATATACTGCACTACGTTAGTTTCTTTTATAGTTCTGATCACTGATTTACCGCTTCGTACTCACACGAAAGTTACAGAAGCCCTAAATAACTTTTTTCATCCACAAACGAAAAGCTCCAAGCGCACCTGGGCATTTTTAATTTAGGAGTGTGGAGGCGTTATAGCCTGAACAAACGTTGTTATCTGCTCCTTTGAGCCTTGCACTGTAAGTCGTGCTTTACAGCAGAATCGTGCGATTTTTGCTCGTTGCTCACGTGAACGGCTATGTTTCGTTTCTCCCAAGGTTGACACGGACTGCCGACCGTGTAGATGCTTCCTTTTCGACAGCGGGGCTGTATGTAGTGCCGCGCCGAGGGTCTGGCTCGCTGCTTTCCCTCCTTGATCATGGGCTGCTTTGTGGGCACATGAAGTTGTGTGAGTATTGAGAGCCATGGGGAAACCAAAAATATTGGTAGTAAGCATTGGCGATCATACTACAGAGGTTGTCTGCTATCGCCCATGTTTTTGTGAACGCTATGCGTAAAGAAAAAGAAAAAATCAAAAACTGGTGCTTTGCCTCAAATAGCAGAAAAGTAAAATAAGAACATAACGTATAGGAACTGGTTTAGCTTTCAATTGTTTCTCAAGATATCTCAAGTTTGTGTGGTAGGATTGAGCTTGTTACCGCATCTGGGACGCAAATGTCGAAAGTCTTAATGGCGCACTTGGGACGCAGCTGTTAAATAAAAAAATAGAAACAAAAAGACGTTAGTGATTTTTAGTTCAAAGAGGTTTTGGTGATGTTATTAGTTATGCATATTTTCCAGATCAAACGTAAGTCTTGTTTTGCAGGAGCAGAGTAAGGACTGGACAGGTTCTAGGAGGTTGCCGTTCACATTTTTCTAATATGGTTAACTTACACCTCTGTAAGCTATCTCGTGCGCAATTTCCAGTTTCATTTCTCTAGGTATTATAAAAGTGCAGTTAAAACAAAAAAAATTAGGCGGCCAATCAAATCTAATATTTCCAACTACGTTTTCAGGGTAAAAAGGAGTAAAGCAAATGTTTCAGACTTGTTAGCCTTTTTTGTGAGACGAAAGTGGTAATATAGCAATATGTCGCTCATACTATAACTGCCGTTATTGCGGTCCGACGCGCCATGCGAATGCTAGCAGTTGGTGGCTGTTGGGTGCATAAAAATAACTTGACGATTCGAGCGCACTCAAAAAGCTCTTTTATTAGCTTGAAACATTCACGCGAAAACTTCATAATGTGTAATGCAATGATGATTATGGAACCGTGAGCATCAACTCGTAGACCGTTACAACCTCTCTGAAAAAGTTCGGCCCCTAGCGGGTGGTTTTACTAAACCAAATGAAGACTACAGGTATAGGGGATCCACCAGAAAATGTCGGTAGAAAACCTTCGAGCCGCTATGTCCAAAGGGTAATCGAAAAAACAGATCTTTGTTTTCAAAGTTTCATAGGATGGAATGACAGCCAAAATGAGTGTTTTTGTTCGAGAGTTGATATGATAAGGCAATATTTAGTTGCGTCACATGGGGAATCTTTCTAGATTTTTGGGCTTTGATTGGATGCAAAGCTTCGTTGAATCAATTTTAATGGGTGGGGTGCGCATTGATTCATTAAAATCCTACCTACACAGTGTCTCGGAATAGCGCTTGCAATTGTCGACAACTTTTAAGTGAATACTCGTTGAGTCAAATTTTTCATTGTGTTAGTAGTCAACGCCCAGTTTTAGTTCGTATTTGAAGCAGAGGCGGAAGTCAGTCCTCAGGTTTGAAAACGATGTTTAAGAAAATAATTTGCAGCAGCCATCTGTAGAAAGCCTCACCTTCTGTCCTATGCTTTAGCGCCGAGGAACGAAAAACAGTTAGAGAACATTTACAGGTGCCATATGGAGAAATTTATTTTTAAAGCAAAGCTTTCAACCTCTCACTGATGTCATCTGTAGTGCACCCAAAACCCACTCCAGGACAGCCAACTTTCTCTGAGGGTGATTGTGATCGTGGGTTACATAAATAAAACTAAACCGCTTCCCGTGTTCGGAATGGAAACTGGGTTACTCGCGAGATGAAACAAACGTTTGTTCGATTGCGCTATTGCGGCATGGTCGAAGCAGTTTGGATTTGAAGAGGGGCACAGGGACATGCAAAATTAGACAGAAAGTGCCCCCCTCTGTCTACCGACGACGATGGTTGAACGCTATGCAATGGCACGGAATGCCCGTACCAGCGAATAGCGGACCACATCACACCACCTTACCATACACATAATGGAGGCATCGCGTCACCACCATACAAATAATCATAAATATATAGGGTCGTCTCGATTTCGAGTTGATGAGCTTAGTGCTGGGTTTGATTGAAGACACGACAACGTTTTCCAAACTGTTTGTGTCTTCAAAGAGGTAGTTGATATTTGATTTTGGTGGTGGCGTAATGGCAAATAAGCAAACCTTGTTATCTGAATAGCTTTCTCCTGAAAACACACGTCGCTCCGTAGGTTTGACCGAATATATACGTGTTGAAAAGCTTGCGCGTTTGATCATTTGGCGCTCAGCGTTAACAACTCCCCATAATATAAGCAAACTCTCTTGTCTATCGACGCCGCGATGGAAAAAAATACTTCCTCAAGCCATTTATTGTGCACCGACGGCAACCTCTTTACGAAGGCGAAACATCTAAGCGACCTTTTTATTGGCAGCAAGTTCAATAAACGCTCTTTCTCGACTTTTACTGCATAACAATATCCTTTATGTGTAATAAGTACAATGTATCTCGCGCAAATAGTTTAAGTCGAAGGCAACCAATCCTTTCAAAAGGTATGTGTAAGGCTTTAAGGGCCGGACTATAATAAATGAATTGAGTTTGCAGGGTGTCAAGCGAGAGATCCAGAAAACAGGTTCTTTCAAAAGTATGCTTACAAAGAAGAATGCTTTCTTGTCTGTAAAAACACGCAATAATATCCTGAGGCGGCGTGCTGAGCTCAGTTTGCTTAGCATGAGTGGTGCTCTGTCACCGCAAGTTTTCTTATGAGGTGCCAGGCGTCGGACGCCGCCATTATCCCTACCAAAGTTATAGCCGCGCCAGTCATTTCAGCTTCTCAGCATTTTGAGGTTTTCTTTCTGCTTAATAAAGTCACGTCTTAGGAGAGAGTGACGTTTAATAACGGCTCCTTCCTGGCTCTTAGCATTTAGAGTATGAGAAGATGTCATACAAAGTGGCCTTGAAGTGCGAGGTGCAAGATTGGTGTATTTGCAGTCTAATATTTTAAATGCTTACCCTTCTCACTATTTTTTCTCTTTTAGTGGCACAAGTTCCCCCTGGAAACTAGGATGGGGTCAAGGTTTAGTGATGAAGAAATACGGTAGGATGGCTGCCGACACGCAGCAGTTGGGTTTCATCTTAGGGGTTGAGTGTATGCCTCTCGCAGTGTGCTTTTCGGGGCAGATAAACACATGCTCCAGGTTTATATTGTTTTTCGTGCCCGATTTTGTAACTGGTACGCTGATAAAAATTAACTCTGTATTCTCTGCTGCCATCTCAGCAGGGAAACGGACGTAATTACGAAGTTAGGTGCTCCAGAAACTTGTTTTATATGCAGCCAAGAAACGTGTGGCGAGAGCAGCGACAGTTTGTCGTCCCTTTATCTCGTTGAGGTTTAACAGCGTAGCATCAGAAAATCACAGGACATAGTTTCTCCACCGTTTACTGCGCACATGAGCACGCGCCTCACAAGCAGCGCCCGCCGTAGTCCAGGCGTGGGTTTGGCGGTCGGAAAACATATCTAGAAAAGAGTTCACGTGAGCCCACGCCTGAAGGGGGGAGCACAAGACAGCTCACGCTACAGACAGCCAGTTGGCGAAGCTGGTTGCCGCCGTTTCTAGCTTGTGCTGACGCGTTCCATTTTGGAAGAAACGTGAAAGCCTGCGGACGAAACGATTCGGGCCCGCCAGTCGTGCATGCCCAAGACGAAGATATAGATAGATATGACGATGACTGCTACTACAGTGACCAGCGATGATAGAACATATAAATAAGCGATTTCAGACGTAATGCAATGCGTGGGGGTTTGTCCACTGTTGCACAGAAAGAATTCTTCCAGCTTCAGTATGGTTCAAGACCTTCGAACCTAAGTGCAAGCTTCGCCAATTTTTTAATAGCTTTCGTACAATTTTGGAAGTCCGATTATTAAGCGTGATCTGGAAAAATAAGCAGTGCGGCCTATGATGTTGCGTGCATATCGACTTCTCTTTCAGGTATAAGGGAGAGTTGATGACTTTACCTTATATGGCTCTTCCTCGCACAATACATTTGCAGACTTCTCTTCGGAGAAACATACAACTCTTGAAATATACCACAACCATAGTTCAGCTTGCACCTTCATTTGCCGCCCTGTATGTCTATACTAAATCTGTCGCTTCATTTTGCCTCCATATTTGGAGACATAAATCCTGTGTCATTTTTAATGCCACCACAAGTGGTTCCCTGTAATCGCCATCTGTGCAAGCTTCCATATTATTCAATGTCTTCAAAGTGCGGCTCAGCTAAGGTTGTCTGTGTATTTCTTCACTTTAGAGACTGCAAGTCAAGTCGGTGGCTTCTCTGCAGCAGGTGTCTTCGTTTCCGTGATGTTTCCTGAAGCTTCTCCGCATGGCGGTTTTAAATGGCATTCGCAGCTGCCCATTTTACATAGTTCACAAGCCCAGTCCTTACGAGGCGTCGTCATTGAGAACGGGCTTACCTGAACCCCAGTCCAAATTTGTTTGTAGACGGGGTTTGCTTGTCGTAGTCTCTGCTGTTGCGCAGTTCAATGTGACATTAGAGAAATCTTTGTGGGAAGAGTGAATACATCAACTTTATGAAATGCGTTATTTCCATGGTGATAAGAAATGAAGCCACCTGCCATCAGCAATGGGATTATGTTTCTATAATTATGTATGTGGACTTTCACTTTTTTGCCGTCATTAAGAAGCACAGTTGCAAGTTGGAAGGCAGTATGTTATACGAAAACCACCGTTACAAACACTACTCATTGCGATGTTTGCATACCAAAGCCCCATAGCCCTAGGTACTGTTGAGGGGACACAATTCTTTTTTGCTAGTTGTGGGCATCCTTATTTATTTATAGTACCCTCAGGCCCACACAGGGTATTGAGTAAGGGGGATTAAATTTGAGGAAAGTAGAGGATTAACACAATTCTTTAATGGCACGCAAAAAGAAAACTCTCCAAGAAGCACTGCGCCAAGAAATTGGCCGTGAATGCATATCTTGCGAAACGTAGAGTAAAAACACCACAAGTGCTATATCTAGCACAAAGAAAGAACAAAATGCCTCGGATTCAATAAATATAGCAGACAAAAGCCAAGAGACCAAGAAACAAAAAAAAAATGCGAATACAGTGAAATATTCATAAAACATGATAACAGTGTAGTATAATCTTACTAAAAAAAGTGATGATGAAGAAGGTCATGGAATGCCTCCTGCTGGGATTCGGCGGCAATGCCATCAGGAAGGTTGTTTTGAGACCTGATGGCCAGGGGACATGAAGATAAGTTAAATACATCTGTCTTGCCATGCTGACGCTAAAAATATGTTGATTACTTAACCTACTTGACATTATTGTTGGAATTTAGATTTAGTGTTGAGGGTGCCGCCTTGTAAACATACTTTTGAAAAATGTATGAAAGAGCAACGTTGCGTCGAAGATGTAACGGGTGAAGCGGTTCATCGGTTAATCTCGGTGACACTTTTAAAGATCTGTGTAGTTGCTTGAAACATTGATTGTTTCTAGGTTTTTAATTTGGGGATCTTTAACGTACGTTGAAATCAGAAACATGGGGACATTTTTTCTTTTCGCCTAAATAAGTGAAGCAGCCGCCGCGGCCGGGAATCGAACCCGCGTCCTCGTGCTCAGCAGCACAACGCCGTAGCCACTGAGCCACCACGGCGGGTTAATTGCTTTAAATAAAGCTTGCAGCTCTACTCTCAATTGATCCAAACTTAATTATCATATACCTATGGTACGGGGACCAGAATAATAAAGGAAACTTAAGTTGCAGTGAAACGTCGGTTGCATAATCTAGTTTACGAGTGTTAGAGGGAGATTGACAGAAATAAGCTGGAAGCCTCGGTGCAGGTGATGTATGTATGAATACTCCAGGAAATGACTTCTGTCAGTGTAACACCGAAGTATTTGTAGGATGAAGCGCGATTCCGTTGGTTGCTATTTATTTGGCTGTCGAAGAGTGATTTTTCACACTTACAGGTTAGGGATACAACATTGCAGTTCGATATGTTTAGTGACACTAACCATGTGTTCCAATAAGAAATTATATCCGGGTCATTTTGGAGTGACTGGTCGTCTTTGATACTGCAGATTGATAGGTAGATAATGCAGTCATCGGCAGATATTTTCATGCGAGATGATATATTCAGAGACAGGTAATTATTGTATATTAAAAAGTGTAAAGGACCAAGAACGCTTTGGACAAATTACACAGAAAGACACCCTTTAGATAGGCGAACGACGATGAACATGTTTTAACATAAGGAGGAATAGGTCATAAAATTCTGTCGACACTTGCGCACTTTTTAGAAGTCAGAGTGCTGAAACAAGTATTTTCAAAACTTGTCGCAGGCTATGTCTTGGGCTTCTACGAATAAGTTGGTAGGCGTTATTTTATTGATTCTTCATTTCAGTACGTTCGCTGAATGTGGAGTCGCTGCTACGATGCTGGAGAGAATTATGTTGTCCTGGAGAGCGGCATGGTTCAGTTTTAATCCTGAAGTAAGAAACCAGGTTTAAAGGCAAAAATACCAACAGCGGGATTACGCGCAAAAACAATGTTTGCTCTGTGGCGTACTTTGCTACCTGCGTTTACAGCAATATTTGCAGAGTCCTGACGTAGCCTACAGCGCATTTATTGCCAAGCAGGGTATCGACCAAATCCGCCGTGGTGGGTGGGCATGTCGGTCACAGCTATTGTGCTGAAGCCGACTTGTAGCAGTGCCACGATGTCATAGACAGTGTTCATCTCACCATTTAACAAATATTATCTTTAATATATAATGAAAGATAAGACCAGCGGCCGTACAGTTTGTCACCCTGGGCAGGATGGTATTCAACTGCATTTTGCTATATTTTGTTCAGCTCACACCAGCGCCATAGCAATTTTCGTTCAAAAAGAAATCAGCCTACTGGTTTTATTTCTATGCTAATGCATTCACACATCATGAATAATGTTGTTTCTCCTTCACATACAATGACCCAGTAAAGGTACAATGCCTAAAAGGTGTCACTCAATGTTGCTGATTTTCGCATATATGTGTGTCACCGGGTTTCTTTTGAAAGATCATGCTTCGAGTCACAGCTGCCAGCCCAACTACAAAAGATAACGAGATTGTATGCACATATTTCTTCACGACACTGACGAAATGTGTAGCATGCTATCGGCCTCTCTCAATAATGATTCCTTTTTTAATGCCTCAATTATCTCCAGTCCATTGTGCTATTTATTTTGACTTCTATTGTTGAACTCGAACGGTTAAAACATTTTTTGGACCATTTGCTTCAGTATGCGTGAATAAAGTCGAAATCCTTATGATAACGTTGAAAAAACGTCTGTACGTCTGCACCACGTTTGCGTCTTTTTATCCTTTTTCGTTTATTTGTGTGTTTTTTTTTTGTCTCGAATAACCCGGTAAGACATGCTGCCGAATCTTGACGCCGCAGAATCCACAAAATGAGATTTCACCGTGGCAGGGCTCAACCTGTTTGACTAGCGTGCCTTCACGCTCAAATGCCACGAAAGTTACGCGAACGCAGCACGCACAAAAATGTCTTCGTGCTTGGGCAACGTCCTAAGTAGCCTGGCGGTAACGTTGTCGGCGCTGCTTTGAAAAACTGGCACCGACCACGGGGCACCGAAGACTTTTACGCTAAGATATATTTACGTACTTGAAGAGAAATTAGATGAAACATAACACAAGATTGCAGGAGCTCTCTAATAAACCACCGTGTCGCATTACGGAATAAAACAACAGGGCTTCGTATCATCGCAAATTTCGCCGCTTGCTATGAAATAAGCTTGAAGAGCGCCTGTAGCTTTACCTTTTTCCATCATAGGTTTTGGCGTTATCTGCCCCGGTGCAACATCTCGGTTATAAGGGACTGTTTTACAGCAGGCCTGCTTCATTACTGGCGCCGAATTACCCTCTCACCGTAACTCAGTGAGCGAGTGTGGCGGCTTAGTGAATGGCAGGTTTGATCATTCCTTCTCCTTCGCGCTCGTTAGCCAGCCGGTTATTTTTCCAGGTAAGTACTTATATGGTGTTCATGGTAACGTGGAATGCAAGTTATTTCGACGTATGACACATACGACTACCAAACGTTTCCTACTCACTACACAAATGCAAATAAAATATCACATAGAACATTTCTCAAGCGTACTGATTACCAACTGAAAAAAATGCCGCGTATCTGCTGCTTTAGTTGCAAATATCGACGAAAGACGACAGTAATCTGGATCCCCTGCCACATAAATATCTTTCGTTCTCTTTCCCGCTCTGTTGTCATGCTGCTCATCTCCCGTCTCGCTCCTCCCAAAATGAACACGCTAGATGTTTGCTCAAGTCAATTTAAGTTTACCGCAGTCACTGCTCCACGACGAGTGCATCGATGACAGCGCTGCCGTACGGCGGAGACGCGCGTAAATCGAGGCACCCTACTACAACGTTTATCTATCCCCTTTTCCCTACTCCACGTGCGTTCCAAGCGGAACGTGGAACCTATCTAGTGGAACCTATCGTTACAGTTACCGTTGGATTTCGTAGAATTCCGCCAAGAGCTATAGCGGCGCAGGAAAAAGCATTCGTTTTTTTCTGCAGATATTGTATTTTATTTCGTAACGAAAAATTCAAGCGTCATGAACTTTTTAATAAAGGAATACTAAGATTATCACTTCTTTGATTTTCTGCTTCATATTTGAGTAATGTTTTGAGTAATGTGTAAGCAGGCCTGCTTCATTACTGGCGCCGAATTACCCTCTCACCGTACCGCAGTGAGCGAGTGTGGCGGCTTAGTGAATGGCAGGTTTGATCATTCCTTCTCCTTCGCGCTCGTTAGCCAGCCGGTTATTTTTCCAGGTAAGTACTTATACGGTGTTCATGGTAACGTGGAATGCAAGTTATTTCGACGTATGACACATACCTGCTCTTGTGTGCCATGTTAAAACATCCGCTGCGCCAACCAAAAAACCCCAGCAGCTGAGCACTAGAAGGCCTTGGCCATTCGTCTTTAGATGCGAGTTCTGTTGGCAACACCGACGTGAAACAATTCCAAAGCATGTAGAATGAGGTGGAAAACTTGCGGTTTTATATGATAATTAATAAATGTAACGCGTTTCGTTTATCGTTGCATGTATTTCAGTTTATCCAGAACTGGCATATTATTGAATGTGAGGAAAAGACACAGGTTTTTTTTTGTAATGGGTGTGTTGTGTTTTTTTAATTGATACACTGTGACATGGGCCGTGAGTGAACTCAAGCTACCAGTGTCAACCCGAATAGAAGAAGACGGGTTGTCCACAGGTGGCACAGCAGCTGGGCAAAAATCAATGAAAAGGGAAGGAAGCCCGAAGGGCTACGAGTGGAACGTGCGAAGGGGCATGTGCCACGAAGCCACCGGCTCGGCGCCGATCCAGAGGAAGAGCTCCTGCCGTCGTACCTGCTCCGGGCCTTCGGCCAGGGTGTGCCTGCCTTATCCGGTTCTGGTGGCCTGTCCCAGGACCAACAAGATCACTTGTATGAAAGTACGACATGCTGATTTATAAGTGAGCTTTTACATATTCGTTTAAAAAAAATCCGCTGATTGCCTCCCCTCCATTGGCTTGATTTCGCGTGATATATCTCCGTTCATTCTTTCTTTCTTCTTTTCCTGTCTCTTAAAAACTCTTTTCGACTTCGGTCCTGTTTGTTTATTTTTAATTGGCGTCAGCCATGATACGTATATGGAACGAGTTCGGCTTTTATTTAACTTTATAGCCCTTTATTTTGTCTGTCTGTTCCAGGACCAAGGGGTGGCCTGTCGAGCAGCTCCTACCTGGGTGCAGTTGCCGAGTGCAGGTCCTTGGCCGACGCTACCACGGTGCTCATCTGCGGCGTCGTTCCTGGGACGTGGTCCGCGTGAGCTGAGGTGCGAGCAGACATCGGCACGCTGTCCCGTGGCAGGTGCCTCACACGGGAAGACGTGTGCCGGCGACAATCCTGTCGCAGCAATCATGCCACCCAAGCGCTCGCTCGCTTCGACGGCCACATCAACTGACGACGAGAAACCTGAAAAGGCGTCGGGACCTGTCCGTGGGACGACGACTTTAATATTCCCGAACCCTACTCGCGAGGAACATTGGTGTGGGGCAGAGTAGCCAGCAGCCCGAGAATTTCCGAACTGTCTTTCGTGGTCAAATGTCTTAGGAGATTGACGTGAAATGCCCATGTATTTTGTTTACTCCTTCAGGACTAGTGGGACAGATAAATATATTATTTTTCTTTTTCCCTCTTCACATTGTCTCTGTCACGTCCTTTCTTGTCTGACAGCACACAAAAGCGTGGCGAACGTCCATTCACCACCACTTTGAAATAACACCCAGAAACCAGAGTAGTACGACAGGTTTTCTTGCTAAATTTAATCCAATCGCCATACAATTTATTCCATGTAGCCGCGAATGTATTCCAAGCGCCATATAATTTAATCCAGACGCCGTGTAATCAAGTCTAGGTGCCAGCGAATTTAATCCAAGTGACAACCAATTTAATCCTTTAACCAAACCAAAATAATCCAAGAAGAATGTTCATGAGTGTTTTGTGCGAAATTAGGTGCAGCTTTGCCGACTTTGTTACGAGTGGTGTGGCGAAAACGTAATTCTTGTTGATTTATTATTTTGCAATATATCATTTGTGCGAATATATTCTAAACATTTAGTAACACTCGAAGACCGCGAGGGCGGTATCGTGTAATCCGTGGGTGCCGTGTGCTGATCGTAAGCGAGATCATCAGAAGTATTATCTGCTCGCGTATTGTTACGCTCGCAGATTGGCCAGCGTATTACTACGTGAGCAGACGACACTTATGTCACGAGCAGGTGATATTTCAGACGATCGTGCAGGCGATAATAAAATTCATAAATGTTGATTAACGCCGCAGAAAAGCATTCATAATTTAAAATCAATACTCAAAAGAAATGTGTTCATAGCAAAGGAGCTTCTGAAGTCAGTGTTGCACGCAGAGCAGACGCTACTTTTGAGGTGTGTTATCGACGGCGCTCTCGCAGATGATCAGCTCCCAGCACGCGGCACCATTGGTCTGCGCGTGTTAGTAAAGGTACATTACGCTGTCAGCATAAGATGTTTTGCACGTAATGAATCAGGAAACACCAAGAGTTTTCGCCACACCACGCGCAACAATGTCCGCAAAGCTATACCTTACTTCGGACAAACCACTCCTGAACATTCTCCCTGCAGCTTTAAAAGAGGGGCTTCATAACGTAGTTCATAACGCAATCCTCCAAATCCTTGAAGAAACGCGGCCTGGCACACGCCTTTTCAATTATATCAAAGACTTTCTATCCAGTCCCACTTCTCGCATCATTGGACCCGACAACCAACCCTCAGCCCCCTTCTTTATACGCAGTGTTATGCCTCAAGGCTCCATTCTATCTCCCATTCTGTTTATACCTAACCATAAAAAAGCTGCCCTCTAAATTGTTTTTCGTTCATGATCTCCGTCATGCGATTTGTACCGACAATATCACAATTTGGAGCTTCCGAGGCAGTGCGGGTGCTCATGAGCGTACCCTCCAGGATGGCGTGTATAATGTTCAAGCTCATGAAAGATCCGTGGGCTTGGAATTCTCCCCTTAAAAATCAGAATGAGCCGTTGTTATAAATCAAAGCAATAAACAAGCAGACCGATCGTTCCCTCATCTGCCTCAGTGTCACCAGCCAACTAATCCCCCGACGTCCACACATCCGCATCCTCGGCTTTATATGGCAACTAGATGGGAAGAGCACAGTATCGAGCAAAACTATTAGCAATCAAATCAGTTTAATCATCACTATGCTTCGTAGAGTCACCCGCCACAAAACAGGTCCCAAAGAACGCGAGCTTCGCAAGATAGTAGAAGCAACAATCTTTTCCAGAGTTTTGTACGCCCTTCAATACCTTAAACTCACGAAAAGTCAAAACAATAAATTGGAGATAGCCATTCGAAAATGCCTATGCACGGATCTCACTGTGCCCGTGTACTCCCCAAACTATCTCCTTGCCGACACGGCCCTCCACAATACTCTTGAGGAGAGAGTAGCCGCGAACATCGCTGCCGACCGGCACTGTGACGCTATTCACAGGCTCACGACGTCAACCTAAGGCCACACCATCCTGGCTGACATACGGTTTGCGACATCTCACTTGTTCGTCTACCAAAAGAACCTCCACCATAGGACACAATTTCTAGAATAACGGCAAGCCCATCCCTTGGCACATGGAGCCGTCTTCATACTCTGGCAGACGCCGAAGCAGAGCCCTCCATCTTTCCAGCCCATCACATGACACATATTACACACACGCTACGTTTACCGAAAACATATCCACCCACTACTGTCACGGTATGTCCACGTGAAGACATCCCCCTTCAACATGGTAATGTACTCTCTTCTACAGCTGCTGAAATTCAAGGCATTGCCGATTCAATATTGCTCCAAACCCATTCAACTGACCAAATTAGCAGCCGCACTGATGGCCAAGGAGCCCACCGAGAATTTGCAACTATCTCGTTACGTTGGCACATTCATCACGAGCTGACATGCTAAATGGCAGCCCATAGTCACCTGCACGTCTTTCCAGAATGGGTCCCCTGACACCAGGGCATTGTAGGGAATGAAAGGGCTCATGCCCTTGCTCATGCGAATTGAAGCCCGAGCGACCCTCAACCCTGGCCCCAGGACTACAGCCCTAAAGAAAAACGCACTACCATCGCAAGGCTCGGAGGCAACAGCTAAAGGACCTTCGCAGTTCCCGCCGCAATCGTCCTCCTCCTAATTCTGATCTCACACGCCGCGTAGGCACTTACATCCGCTAGGTACAGACTCTCCCTGCCTGTGACCTAATTTATCACTACAGTCCAGTCCGCTTGTAACGATACCGTTAATAACAATATATCTGATATAACGATGAACAGCTATGGCACCGTCTGATTTCGCAGGGTTTCCCCGGGAAAATAAACTGCTTATTACAATGCTCTAGTGCCGCAATATCGATATAACGATTGAATCCGGTTACAGTATGCACCGAAAAGCGAGCTGCCGCCTGCTCTCCACGCCAACCACGCCGAAAGCATGCGCCGCGATGCGCCTCGCATCCCGTCTACCCCCCAGAAAAGCGGTCAACGAGGAAGCGAGAGGAAGCTTTCACGCTAAGATATATTTACGCACTTGAAGAGAAATTAGATGAAACTAAACACGAGATTGCAGGATCTCTCTAATAAACCACCGTTTCGTATTACGGAATAAAAAAACAGTGCTTGGCCTCCTCGCAAGTTTTGCGGCTGGCTATGAAATAAGGTTGTAGAGCGCCTGTAGCTTTTTCTATCGTAGGTTTGGCGTTATCTGCCCCACTGCAACATCTTGGTTATAGAGGACAGTTTTAGAGCAAGCCTGCTTCATTGCTGGCGCCGAATTACCCTCTCACCGTAACTCTTGTTTGCCATGTTTAAACATCCGCTCCGCCAACCAATAAACCCGAGCAGCTGAGCACTGGAAGGCCTTGGCCATTCATCTTTAGAAGCGAGTTTGTTGGCAACACCGACGTGAAACAATTCCAAAGCGTGTACAATTGGATGTGGCAAACTTGCGGTTTTATTTGATAAATATTAACTTTGACGCGTTTTGTTTATCGTTGCATGTATTTCAGTTTATCCAGAACTGGCACGTTATTGAATGTCAGATAAGGACACAGGTTTTTTTTTGTTTTGTTGCGGAGGTTTTTTTTTTATAAATTAATACACAGTGAGATGGGCCATGAGTGAACTCAAGCTACCAGTGCAAACCGGAAGAGAAGATGACAAGTTGTCCGCAGGTGGCAAAGCCGCTGGGCAAAAATTAATGAAAAAGTGAACGAAGCCGGAAGGGCTACGAGTGGAACGTGCGAAGGGGCTTGTGCCACGAAGTCACGGGTTGGGCGCAGCTGCAGAGGAAGAGCTCCTGCCGTCGTTCCTGCTCCGGGCCTTCGGCCAGGGCGTGCCTGCCTTATCCTGTTCTGGTGGCCTGTCCCAGGACGAACAAGATCACATGTATGAAGAGCGACATGGTGATTTATAACTGAGCTTTCACATATTGGTTTAAAAAATACCGCTCATTGCCTCCCCTCCCTTGGCTTGGTTTCGCGTGATAGATCTGTATTCTTTCTCCTGTCTTTCTTTTTTTTCCTGTCTCTTAAAAACGCTTTTCGACTTCGGTCCAGTTCGTTTATTTTAATTGGCGTCCCCCGTGATACGTATGTGGTACGGGTTGGGATTTTATTTACGTTATAGCCCTTTTGTTTTTCTGTCTGTTCCAGGACCAAGGGGCGGCCCTGTCGAGCGGCTCCTGCCAGGGTGCAGTTTGCCGAGTGCGGCGCCTTGGCTGACGCTACCAGGGTGCTCATCTCCGGTGTCGTTCGTGGGACACGGTCCGCGCGAGTTGAGCTGCGAGCAGACATCGGCACGCTGTCCCGTGGGAGGTGCCGCACGAGGTTGGGCCGGCGTGTGTCGGCGGCGATCCAGTCGCAGCAGTCATGCCACCCACGCGCCCGCTCGCTTCGACGGCCACATCAACTGACGACGAGAAACCTGAGAAGGCGTCGGGACCTGTGCGTGAGACGACGACTTTAATATTCCCGAACCCTACTCGCGAGGAACATTGGGATGGGCAGCGTAGCCAGCAGCTCGATAATTCGCGAACTGTCTTTCGTGGTCACATTCCTTAGGAGATTCACGTTAAATGCCGATGTATTTTGTTTACTCCCTCATGACTAGTGGCACAGATAAACATGTTATTTTTCTTTTTCCTTCTTCGCAGTGTCTCTGTCGCGTCCTTTCTCCTCCGACAGCACACGAAAGCGTGACGAACATCCATTCACCACCACATTGAAATAACACCCAGTAACAAGAGTAGTACGAAAGGTTTTCCTGCTAAATTTATTCCAATCGCAATACAATTTATACTATGTAGCCGCGAATTTATTCCAAGCGCCATTTAGTTTAATCCAGACGCCATGTAATGTAATCCAGGTGCCAGCGAATTTAATCCAAGTGACAACCAATTTAATCCCTTCGCCAAACAAAAATAATTCAAGAAGAATGTTCAGGAGTGTTTTGTGCAAAATTAGGTGCAGCTTTGCCGACTTTGTTACGTGTGGTGGGGCGAAAACGTAGTTCTTGTTGATTTATTATGTGAAATTTATAATTTGCGGGAATATTTTCTAAACAATTAGTAACACTAGCAGACCGGGAGAGCGGTGTCGTGTAATCCGTGGGTGCCATGTGCTGATCGTATGCGAGATCATCAGAAGTATTGTTAACAATATATAGGATATAACGATGAACAGCTATGGCGCCGTCCGCTTTCGTTTGCTTTCCACGGAAAAAAAACGGTTATTACAATGCTCCAGTGCCACTATATCGGATATAACGATTGAATCCGGTTACAGCATGCACCGAAAAGCGAGCTGACGCTGGCTCTCCACGCCAACCACGCCGACACCATGGGCCGCGATGCGCCCCGCATCCCGTCCACCCCCCAGAAAAGGAGTCAACGAGGAAGCGAGAGGTAGCTTTCGAGGAAGAGAGAAGAGGAGGGAACAGTTCTGCTTCCAACACTCCACCCGATGCCACAGCTTTGGCCGCGTCCCCGTGCCTGCTGCTTTGAATTTGACCGTGTGCCTATTCAACTACCTCCGTTTTCTGCGGATCAGATGTCAGAGACGAGTGCTTTGAAAAACGTCTGAGTGCCCTTACTGAAGAAGCGATCGATGCGAGGATATGTGTGCTGAAAGCGGTGGCATTGATACCATCTCACGATGGCGGTTGCACAGCCTACTCTGGCAGCACCTTCACAGGAGCCCAGACGCATGATAGACTAAGGGAATTCGTTTCCACCAAGGACATTTCGCTCAGCTAGGTGAAGCACCTATAGATGCTTTTGAAGAAGGTGTGTGCCCAACTTGATGTGGCAGCAAACAATGCTGACCGAGTTAATTGCTTTTTTTCCACAAATAGGTAGCAGTAAAACCTTGCGTGCCTGTAAATAAACGTGTTTTGAGCTTATGCTCCGTCTTTTTATTTACAAACCCACATATAACATCATCTGTTATAACGATGGGGATTTCCTTGGCCCTTGGATATTGTTATAAGTGCACCAGACTGTATATATTAAACCGAGGTGGCACAGATCACTGTCGGTGTGTGGTGCCTATCCTGACGTTAGGCATGCTTACTGGACTTGTCCTCGTGCCAGGCGATCACCCCATATTCTTCATCCACACCTTTTCCCATCCCACATTCTATAGTCATGGTAAAGCCCGTCCTTTGGCCTCGCCTCGCCCGGCACATTGGCCACTTTCGTGGCCCTGTCGCAAGCGAAATACCTGCCTGAATGCAATGCAGGCCCACCAACCGTCATTTTCGGCTGTTCGGACATGGGCCGTTTTAAATAAAGTTAGATCTCTCTCCCTCTTTATCGAATACTTTGGTTGGTGAAGGGAATAAATTGGTTGGCTTGGATTAACTTCACAGAAACATGGATTAAATTACATTGTGTCTGGATTAAATTAGATGCCCCTTGGAATAAGTATTAAGTTGGCTGGTGCAAGGAATAAATTGTATGGCGAACGGAATAAATTGAGCATGAAAACCTGCAGTAACACGGTCATTGAAGAGGAACGCCCCATGCCAGCTTAGGAAATGACGGTCAGGAAGGGGAACGCAGATTCATTTGAACTGCGTGGCTGTCCCGCATCGACTGCAGTCGACCACAGCTTCGCTGCCCTGCTCATGCCAGCCCAGATCTATTGTAAAAAATGCTATCAAATCGTACAGATTTGTATACGTAGTAGCAGTCTTCTGGAGTACCTGTCTTCGTGTTGAAAGGTGTAATGTTTGAGCGATTCTGGAACTTCAAAAAAGAAAACACCGAAAGAAGATGTCTGATGCCGAAGGAGTGCGTGTAAATAGAAGTAAGAGATATCAAATATTTTGTACCAGTCAAATGTACCTCGTAATACCGAACACAACAACATATTTATTTCTCTCTTGACCTCACTAGGAACGTTTCTAATATCCATGCCTCAAGAATGTTTCAAATACAGTTCTCACTTTTACAGTGAGGACGGCCCCATTCTCACCCCCTCCCGCCCCCCTTCTCCATTACGCTGTTGTATGTCTCAAACGCTCCATTCTATCTCTTCATTCTGTTTATTTCTAATCATAAAAAGGCCTGCCGTCTAAATTATTTTTAGACGGCAGGCCGCCGCGGCCGCCGCGGCCGGGAATCGAACACCGCCTCCTGTGCTGAGGAGCACAACGCCATAGCCACTGACCCACCGCGGCGGTAGGTCATCTGGCTGCAAAAAAAAAAAAAAGGACAAAATGACATCTCTGCTTTTTACTCACGCTTTTTGGCAGAAGCCCTCTGGCCCTGACATCTGCAAGCGCCACCGCCCGCTTTCAATACGGCACTACGCCGAATCAGTTGCAATCTGGGGCGTCTCCTTATCAGAAAAGTCGCGACCCCATGCATCACAGGCGATAGCAGATTCTATCCCAACACTACCAGTGATGTCTTCTTTTCGAAGGGGTCCTCTTTCCTCGCCAAACAGCGCGCTCAGTTCTACTGTTGAAGGTAGTTATTTCTACCATTGTGGAGAAATCTCGGCTGCTACGGGTTTCGCAGAAGGATCACTTGAAAGAACGTGTGCTCAAATCAGAGCAAGCGCATCTGTGTCGATGGTTTTTTCTTGTTGAGTCCTACTTTTTAGCGCTCTTTATATAATTTGCAGTGCGGGAACAATTGCGACAGTAGAATTAAATGAAGCGATGCTGTAGGTTTTAGACCATAAAAACACGTGGGATGGGTTGAGTGTTGCCATAAAATCAAGTATCCTATTTTATTTGCGGGAAATCATTTTTGTGCGTACTTACACAGTAAGCGAGTGGCGTGTCGATTGACTTATCGAAGATTTCGAGAACAATTTGTTCCCGGGAAGATGACCCCCGGAATTACTTTTTGGTAGTTCCCGGAAAAGGTTGAAACAAAACGATTGTTTTGTGAACCTACGTTATAATGTTTGATTTCTTGCTCAAACATTTCTGTACCAGTGAGGTGAAACACTTGGAGTACAAAACAAATGTGGTCGATCTCAAAGTTTTGCGGCGTATGATGTGTCCTAAAGCTGTAAATGCAAGTTCTGACGTCTTACTGCACGATACATATGTAGAGTTCATGCCAACTTTTAGATGCGGCGGCATCTCATTCACTCACCTTGTCCCTCCATACGGCGTTATCGTTGTCCGTCCACACCCCTCCCCCAATTTCCTCGTCGCGCGAGCTGCGCTCTCCGCCGCTCACCCCCTCTCCTCTCCGATAGCGAACACTCTCGCGAGGGGCATTGGATTGGATTCGATCGGATTGGCTTGGCTTGGCTTGGATTGGATTGGATTGGATTTGGATTGAATTGGATTGGATTGGATTTAGATTGGATTGGATTAAAGTGGATTGTGTTGCGTAATACCCGCGCCACGTTGCGTCATAGCCGCGGCAGGGGGTTCACGGCACGTTTCACGCGATGGGAGAATCAACCTAACGGAAACAACAACGGAACCCCCCATGCGTCGCATCTACACAGGGGTTCCCGCGAGGGGAGGTGGGAGTAATTTTTTTGTTACGGCACGTTTTTGGAGAACGGGTTCCAAAACCCCTAAAGGGTGTGCTACAAAGCAAGCAGAACTATGAAAGACGGTGACGGTGAAGCTGGAAGAAGGCAAAAATCGCATAAAATAGCTCCAACGGCAGTGTAAAAACAGCAAGCACACTCAGATCATTTGCACTACAAGGGGAGAACATCCCAAATACTGACAACATGTATTGCTGAGCCATTTGCGATCGTAAAGCACAAAGTAAAAAGAAAGCAACAATAATAAACTCAGCCAAAGGAGCACTTACGCTTCTAGAAGCAGAATGCTGGTATTGCTCCAACAGAAAGCCCTTCTGATGATCGTAAATCGCTTCCCGCCAAGGGCATTCCCGTGAAAAAAAAAAGAACAGCCCACTTGGGAGCGGGCGCAAAGTTCAAAGGGCTGAATGAAATGAGGGGCGCTCGCTTCAAAGGTGCGAATTCACGTCTTTCCTTGTGCCTTGGGGAAATCGGATGCATCCGTTAGAAGTTTGTAATTGCGTTGGTATTGGCGCTTTTTGCTCGAATATATCTCTTGGTCTAGCCCTGAGAACGCCAGTTCATGTCGCAATGTTGATTTGAACGCTGTTTTTTAGAGAAAGATGCCTTTCGAGTAGAATTTACATTTGCACGCCATGGGAACAGCCCCGCTGTACTCCAGCATAAAAGCATTAAAACTATTTTCGTTTCTTTTCAATACATTAATTTTATTGGAATCGGTGAACACACAATTCTTCCACCTACGTGTTTGTTTTTCTCTTACCACCCCCGCGGTAGCTTCGTGGCTGAGGCAGTCTAGTGATGAGCCCAAGAACGCGGGTTTGATCCCCGCCGTCGTGGCTGCATTTCAAATGGAGGCAATAAGCCAAAGGCCATGTTTCTATATTTCGGCACATGTAAACTAGCTCTGCGTGGCCAAAATGAATTCAATTCCCGAAAGTTTAAATTTGGCTTTGTGGTATGCTATTAGAAATGCCACTACCAGCGGCTTATTTCTCGATATCGCCTAGCGGAAACACTCGCAAATAGTGAGTTTGGCAATGTGGTCGAATGTGTGCCCTACGAACGAAACGGGTTGCTGGGTGGGCCCCCGTAATTGAAAGGCTAAAAAATGTACAATAGGTTTATTTAAACCAATGGTATGGCAGACATGAAAACAACTCTCAACTTGGAGCTCCACAGACCACCACCTGATGATACAGCAAGGAAAGGCTGGAAACTTACGGGGTACATTAGAGAAACGATATTTCAAAATTATATACAACAGTCATTATCATCAGCCTGTCTACGCCCACTGCGGGGAAACGGCCTCACCCACAGGTCTCCAATTATCCCGGTCGTGTGCTAACTGCGACCAATGTATAGCCGAAAACTTATTGATCTCATCTGCCACGCTTCCTATCAACCGCTCCGTGCCTGAGTTGTCCTATCTAGGAATCCCTTAAAGACCAACGGTTATCTTGCCTTCACATTACGTGTCTTGCGCAAACCCATTTCTTTTTGTTCATCCTTATATTATGTCCTTAACATGCGTTTGCTTCCTAAACCATTCCGCTGGCTTCTTCTCCCTTAATGTTACATTTATCCTGTTTCGGTTGTTTTGCTTGCAGAGTCGTCTTCAATTTAAGTTGAACCCTTTTAGGGAGCTTCCAAGTTTCTGCCCCGTAGGGGAGAACCGGTAAGATGCAGGTGTTATCATTTTCCTTTTCACGGACAATGGTATGCTGCAATCGATGATCTGAGAATTCCTGGCGAATATACTCCACCCCATTCTTATCCTTCTAATTATCTCTGCCTCATGGTTGCGATCCGGGCTCACTACTTGCCACTTCCACTGCATCGCTACCTATTTCCACCTTCTGTGCTCTACCGGGGGGACAGAGCAATATTTTATTTTCATAATAATAAATTTCAGGCCCGCAATCTTACTATGCTCGTGAAGTGCAGTGGTCGTGCTATGCAATTCGTCCCCTGAGTTCCTTAGCAAGGCATCGTCATCAGAAAATCTGAGGTTACTGAGGTATTCTCCATTAGCTATTACTGCTACCTCTTCCAAATCCAATGCTCTGAGTACGTCTTGTAAACATGCTGTGGACAACACTGGATAGATTGTGTCTTCTTGTGTGGCGAGCTTCTTTGTAGGTATTTTCCCGCTCTCCTTATGGAGGACTATTGTAGCTGTGGAGCTATAGTAGACATTCTCTAATATTCTTACGTAATGCTAGTCTGCACCCTGATTCCGCAATGCCTGCATCACTGCTGAGGTCTCGACCGACTCAAATGCTTGCTCAGAATCAAAGAAGGCTGGATATAGGGGTTAAGTATACTTGGCCCATTTTACTATCACCTAATTGATCGTGTGAATATGGTCCACTGTTGAATAGCCTTTACGGAACGCTGCTTGTTCTTTAGGTTGACTGAATTCTAAGGTTTCAGAAATTCTGTTAGCGATTACCTTGGTAAGTGCCTTGTAGACGACTGACAGTAAGCTGATCACCTTGTAGTTTTTCAAGTCCCTCATGCCACCTTTCTTATGGATTAGGATGATGTTCGCGTTCTTCCAAGATTCCGGTACACTTGCGATCATTAGACTTGGCGTGTACAGGTTTGTCAGTTTCTCAAGTACAATTTGCACGTCATCCTTCAAGAGGTCGGCCGTTTTTATGTGCACACACCTGATTTTCCCCCATGAATGGAGGCCTCCTTACTGCTTTCAGGTTGCCTCTTTTGTTTACAGCATGCTCGATCCTGTCCATGTTATACTTCTTTAATAAAAATAGCGCCCGTCCTTCCCAGCCTTTTTCGTCCTCTACCTTGTGCTTGTTTATTAATGGATCCTTATCGACTCGCCCAGCTTCACACACTTTTTTCATTATACTTTCGTATGTCAGCTATTTTACGCTTATTGAATAGCTTACGAAGCTACGCTAGTTCTATCCTGACAGCTGGGGTGGAGACTGTCTTGTTTTACCGTTTCTTAATTAGCCCTTTCGCCCACTAGGAACTTTGACCGGTATCCTGTGTGGTGATGTTATCTAAAACTTATATTGCACAATCCGTGATAATGCGTGTAAGATTATCGCTTCTTTTGTGAGCGTAAACTCTGCTTCCTCGGTTAGACTTGAATATCTGTTCTGCAGCGCGATTCTTCCTTCTTTTACTGTTGGCTCAATGATTTCGTACTAGCTTGCTACGGCTCCTCCTCTATTGTACCCGAATTCTAGATCTTACCATCCTGTGGTACCTGCACCTCACCCTTCCGAGCGCTTCGACATCCTCCACGAGGCCAGGATTCTGGCGTAGCATGAAGTCTGTTAGTATTTTCCCGCCGATACCATGTTCGATCGTCCTGCAAGTTGTGAGTGCAAGCCTGGTTTGGGCAAGCAACGTGCCTGGGAGCACCCGGACCCCGGTGCACCTCGCTGTCGTCGCAATTCCATCGACGACTGCAGACGTGGCGTGTAGCGAATTCTCTCGTCGAGCAGTCACCACAGCCCAAATCTGCTCTCTCTCCTCTATCAGACTCAGCGTACGCCGCTACTACCGACCCTTCGCGAACTCTGGAAAGAGTGTTGTGTGCGTCAGTACCATGTTCGCACCGTGTGAAAAAGGAGGAGGAGAGTTTGTGACTGTGAGCACTTAAGCATAAATACGGGGCCACGAGCGCAGTTCATTCGTTTTCGGGCAGCGAATCAATGGCGCCACTCTGCTCGAGTCCGGTACTGTAAACGCACCCGGAATAGTGTTGTTCCTGTATTTCTTCGGCTCCTCTCTCGCCGCGCAGTAAACCATTCCCGTTTGCCTTCGACTTCTTGTCGTCGTCACCAAGGCAGCAACCTATGCTGTCTGCTCGACCACCATTCAGCAACCTATGCTGTCCGCTCGACCACCATTCTTCTTCGCATGAGGCGACGGACCCCGAATCAGGGACTCCTTCCCGAATGTAACAACTGGTGGCAGCGGTGCGATGGCAACGACGTTAACAAGTCTATGTAAATTTTATGCTCCCTTTCAGGTTGCTCCATGTCCACTTCCGGGTCTCCTGTATGGGAAGAAGGTATTCATGATGTGCAGATTATATCGTTCTGCGAAGTCTACTAAGGGCCAAGAGCTATTCGTAAAATCCAAACGCTATTTCCCTACTTCGTTGCCTCCAGCCTGTTTCTTGCCTAGTTTAGAATTGAAGTCTCCCATAGCAACGTTACATTGTGTTTTTGCTTTATCCATTTCCAATTCCACATAAATTATAGCAGCGTTAAACTATCCGGTCGTCATGGCTGGATGTAGGCGCGAACCCCAGTACCACGTTGAGTTGAGTCTGTACCTCCTATTAAGCCTGATTACAAGATGGGATGCCCTTTCGTCAATGTATAGTATTCGTTTATGTTGACAGCTACGGTTTTATTGACTAGAAATCCCACTCTCAGTTGTCTTCGGTCCACATGACCACAGTAACAAAAGAAGGGTTCATTTTTCAATGCTCTAAAGGATTCACCTGTCCTTCTAACCTACCTAAGCCCCATTACATCCAATTTTATGCCCTCCAATTCTTTTAACGAAACCACCACATTCGTCTCGCTAGATAGAGTTCTGGCGTTGAACGTTTCCAGTTTCAGATTGCAATGACGGCCTGTCTGTATCAAGTGATTCTTAGAACCCTGCGCTGCGAAAACAGCCACCGGCGACTTAGGGCCTAGGGTTAATTGGCGTGGTCATGGGAGGTTGTAGCCATTACTACACCAGGGTGGCCACTCCTGCTTTGGTGAGAGAAAGCGTTACCAGCAGGGGTGCCGGAATAAGGCGACACCCCAAGCCGCCTTCTGCATTTCCATCAACAGGCGGAGTTTTCTTATCCTGTGGGGATTGCGCGGCACCGGGATTCGAGCCAAGGTGCTTCTGCATGCGAGGAGGATGCTCTGCCTCTATTCCACCACTGCACACCTAAAATGTAAAAAAACAGAAAACGTATTTTCTATAACAAACTAAACATTAGATAGAACAGGTACATCTGTAAAAAGTACAAGTACCACACTACATAGATCTTTTTTTTTTGGAAAACGGCGCAGTAAATACAACACTTAAACATGTTGAATTTTCAGAAATCATTTACAAACGTAATGGTTCCTGTCTGTTGAAGTAATTGAGTGTATTTGGAAGTAAACGCTCTACTAGCAGCTTTTCATGCTTCGTCCGTAATGATTGGAGGCTTATTTAGGTGTGCGTACACATTTAGGGTATCCAGTAAGTGTCCTAGACCTAGAGAAATATCTACTTTGCTCTATGTAGCGGTCTGGATACTACGAATCAGGTAATATAGATATATGTTCTCTGCCTTTACTATTCGGGATTTTAAAAATAGTTATTTAGCGTGTGCTAGCATAGGAACAAGTTTTATTGATATAATGACCTAATTTGGTGTACTCTTTAAGTACAGTTGGCGATGTGGCGCTTCCCCAGGCTTATTCACAGTAGTAACCAATGAGTACTAACCGATCAATTCATCATTACAAATAACCGAGTCGCTAATGGGGCACGTAATTCATTAAGAGAAATTAGAGGGATTATGAAAACTGGAGTACAGTTTGACGGAAAGGGCAGAGAGATATGAGAAGCCAAAAAGAGGTTAGGGCCGGTGAATAAATGAGAAGGAAGACCTGGGTTGGAGGTTTCAGACGAAGCAACGTCTTTTTCAAAAGAAAACTTGGTCGGGAGCTCTCAGGATGGATGCGACGTCTATCTTTGCACATTCACCCATCCCTAAATGTAATTTCGTCCAGGGTGGGCGAGAGTTCACTTGCACGAAGAGGGCACGTGTAAAGCACAGAAGTCAGGCCTAAAAAATGACGCTATAAACTGCAGGCCGGTCTCGCTCCTCTGTTCTGCCTCTAAAAGTTTCGAGTTGTCTCTTCATACGGTCTTGTGTTTCTCATTTATACGCGTCCTCATTTTTAATCAACACGGATTTATGCCTGGTCGTTCAACTTCCATGAACCTTGTGTGCTTTATGGAGCAGACTATGCCAGCAATAGTTAGTAGAAGCCAGCTTGATGTGATCTACTGTGACATGAACAAGGCCTTTGATTTGGTCAACCACTCGTTATTGCTTGCCAAGCAAATTCTATTAGAAGTACACGGCTTCTTTGGTGGGTATTATACGTTGCTATTTTCAGGAGCAATGTTGCTATGTAAGTGTTAAAGGTAAAGCATCATTTAGGTACCAAGCAACCAGTAGTTTTACCCCAAGGCTCTGTCCTGGGTCACCTTTTTATGCCATTTTCATTAACAACGTTGCTTCTCCCATTAACATTTATTCTTTTTTGTTGTAGGCTGGTGACAAAAAAAATCTTTAGAGAAGTGCGTAGTCTGCAGGACTGTAATTCTATTCATGCTAATATCGTGCCATTCCGTCGTTAGTGAACGAGAAACGATATAATTTTGAACCCCTTAAAAACGAAAATTGTCTCGTATATTAGAAAACTTTTACAGTTGCAATTCTCTTAAAAAATTTCAAGCACTGCAGTGCCGTGGGTGACCGATATTTGGGACCTTGGAGTACTATTTGATTCCTCTCTGACTTTCTCCTCTCACGTTACAGAAATTACCCTACACTCTCTTTGATGTCTGGGAGCTATTTGCAGCTGTTCTAGAGAGTTTCAAGTCCTGCTCCTTTCTTAAAGTTGTATTCGGCTGTCTGCTTAACTCTTCTCGAATACGATTCCGTTGTTTGGAATAGCCTTTGCAAGTCCTACAGTGACCATTTCGAAAGCGTTTAAATTGAGTTCCTATCAATGTTTGAGCACCATTCCTCTCACGTGCAAGGAGACGCAAACAGCAGCACCTCTTCTCTGAAAACTATTCCTTCCCTTTTGTGTCGACGAACGGGAGGTGGTATTATCTTTCTTTATAAACTTCTTCAGTTGTAATATTTTGTGTGACGATTTGGTTACACTTATCAATGTCAACTTGCCCAATAAACTTTTCAGAATATTTCCCGCTTTCAGACCATTTGCTCTAAATAGCCGACGCTCGTCCACCTGCAGAATACAATGTGCATATAATGAATATTGCGATAGACTTGATATATTACAGAGCTCTTTTACTTTGTTCTCTAATGAGTTGAAAACTGTTGAATTTAAGTCCCTCTATGTCATTCTGAATTTATGTGCCGTATTTATTATATGCAAACCGTGTTCTTGCTTGCTTGTTTTCACTTTTTCTTGTTTTGTGTTGCTTGAATATCTGTAGGTTTTAGTGCCAGTGCTGCTAATGAAACGTGTGACTCCACGGATGAAACGTGTGACTCCAAGCATGCGCTTAGAACCTACTGGCCAGATTGATTATGTGCGCCTTCTGTTAGGAATGCCTTCCTTTCCGCCACACGCCACTGACGCAAAATTGTTGTAGAGCTTGTGATCACAATAATTCAGCTACGAAGTTATAATGTCGCCGCACAATGGCTAGGGTACAAAGAAAAAAAACCCTTTACACGATTGTCAGAGTAGAAATACCGAAGCTTGAATATACATCGCTCTCACAAGTACCCGCAAGTTGCAGACGGTATTATACGGGAATTTTTCTAAACTTTACATCTTTAATGAGCGAGGTAGTTTGTAGGGAAATGTTCGCAGCATGTGAATACCAGTCAATTTCGCTGAAATGTCTTTGAAAATAAGCAAAATTACTCCTTCCAATCATGCCCAGCGCGCATATATAAAGAAAGCATTATCGGCTCGTTTTGCCCTAGCCAACCTAATGTGCCTGTAGTTTATTTGCCTAAATCACTCTAAAATGGCTGCTAATAACGACACATAAAAGTTTATTGCATGCATATGGGTCCTTGGGCGAGTCCTACAAGACGCTGCGCGTTAAAGAAGCGGTCTTTGCGAAGCTCGTAGAGCGGTGGAGAACATAATGTAGGTTTAGCACCGCTCAGTACCTGGAATCATTCCGTCTGCTCTTTACCGCGAACGTACCACCAGCGCGGATAGTTTAGTCATTATCCTTTTAATGAGCGGTATGCATAAATACCAGCTAGGTTACCTGAGTACATGCGGATGAAAACAACGTGCACACAAAATATAAAAGCTGTCAGTAAGCCACCGTTAGTAGGCAACATAAGCAAAAAGACGCGTCGCAAGAGATATCTAGAAATTTGTTCCCCGTACTGAGGAGCTTCGGAAAAACTGAAATGACGAAATTTCGTCTTCATTAAGAAGAACACAGCGAATAGAAGAACGACCGTTTTCTCAATGGTGCAGTCACCGAGCCACCGCTGCAATTGCCACTAAAGGCGCTAAAACAATAGGGCGACTACCAAAAAATTGGCGCAGCTTGCCCTAGTATTGCAAGGCTGGAGAAACACTAGAACTGGCGGCCCCGCTTAGCTTATTTTTGGTTAGGTTAATTTTTTGCGTCGTGATGTTCGGAGACTCGACCACATTTTCTGCGTGCTTATGCTTCAAGACTGGGTTGAGATTTCTGCGTGGTGTCGCCGTTAGCCTCCCGAAGCGCAATGAACACGCAGCCAATAAAGTAAGAATAATGCACGCGAGGTCGTAACTCCGGATTGTCTGCAACTCTAAGACGTTTCGCCGCCTCTTAACCGGCGCGGTATTGGTAATTGTAACGAAGTCATCGAATTCGCTCTTGAGTAGCGGCGCGGCGGCTTTCACGCCGAGCATCCTCTTCTTCGGGAGCAACGCCCTTCTTCTGTCGCCCCATCTGTCCCTGTTTTCTGAGACCCGGCTGTTGCACTTCACGTGAATTTCCGAATCTGCCTAGAAAGTTGTCCATGACTTGCACGCCCGGATCGCTTGGTCCGCTACCTTTCACATCTCTCCCAAAGTGGACGCCTTTAGTTAGCGCTGCAACCGGCGCAAGCGGAACGAACATGATAGGTGTAACATTAGGGGACAAGAAAAGAGCGAAGTGGGTCAGAGTACAAACGCGTGTTAAAGACATATTAGTGGAAATTAAGGAGAAGAAATGGACGTGGACAGGGCAGAGTGGATTGCTAGAGAAGGCAAGCGTGGCAGAGGGCGGCAGAAAGTTAGATGGGCAGATGAGATCAAGAAGTTTGCGAGGACACATTGGTCAAAGTTAGCCCAGGACCGGGATAATTGGAGATTATTGGGAGAGGCATTTGCCCTGCAGTGGGCGTAGATGCGCCAGTGATGATGATGATGATAACAGCCAATGGCAAACGGCTTCGCGAACTCTACGTCTGTAGCGTGAGCTATTCCGTGCTTTCCACTTCAGAGAGAGAGAGAGAGAGAGAGAGGAGAGATAGAGAGAGCTCTTTATTAGATAAAAGCAGAGAGGTTTGCCGGCATGTTCCCGCCTGCATGCTACTCCGCGGGGATGGGGAGAAGGGAGTAAAGGCCCTAAAAGAAGTAGGGCAGAAAGAAGGGGAAAAGGAGAGAAATAAAAGAAAAAGTGAGCACGAAGATTTGCGTGGTGACTTAAAAGTCCACACGATCTCACACATAAAGTTCTAAATTGTCTCTGCGAGGCCGATTCCGTGTAAATAGTCAAATAAAGCAACCAACACTTTTCTCTGAGACGATAGAGAGGGCCAGGGTCGAAGCAGACCTTTCAAAGATATAGATCCGTTGTTGAGGCAATCAATCTTTTCTGCGAGGTGAGTTCTTTCTTGGATGTATGCCGGACACTCTAGAAGGACGTGGTCTACTGTTTCGGGGAATCCACAATTATCGCAATAGGGGTTTGCAGTTAGGACCGAGGTGATGGCGGTAAGAGTTCGTGAGCGCTGCGTTGAGACGCAACCGGTGGTAAAGGGTTTCAAGCTTACGTGGAATCCGCTCTGGTAGCCTCATTCTGAGTCCAGGGTCTATATGGTGCAGGAAAGGGTTCCGAGTTTCAGGACAAGACCGGAGGCGGTTTCGCTCCTCTAAAGCAAGCTCCTTCGCTAGCGCCACGGCCTCGTGTTTTGTGAAAAAAATCTTACATTTCGCATCTGTAGGCCTCTGCGAGCTGCCTCATCCGCTTTCTCGTTGCCGAGAATGCCGCAATGTGCAGGCATCCATTGTAGGGTCACTCGGTGACCGGTGACGTAGGCGAGATGGTGGCAGCTACGTGACGTCACTGGATACGTGCTCCTGAAGGCTGAAGGAGCTGGCAATGCCGCAAGGTTTGCAACACCGCCTTCGAGTCCGTGAATATAGCCGAAGAATGTAGCGCACGGCTTGTTTAAGTGCATGGAGCTCGGCAGACGTGGATGAGGTTGTCCGTTCCAGGCGGTAGGACAAGGCTTTGCCTGTCGACGAAATGAAGACGCCGGAAGAACTACCGTGAGGCGTAGTTCAGCCGTCAGTAAAAATGTGGGCCATATGTGAATATCGGGCATTGATGTGGGCAAGCGCGAGTTGTAGGAGGCAAAATTGTGGCAGAGTTTTCTTGGAGTTGAGATCAGTTATGCTAATTTTTATGCAAAGGCGTGAGCGAGTCCAGGGAGGGAAATCAGAAGGCATGGTTTGTCGTGCTTGAGGGGGTACAGAAATGTTTATTGAGTTTCTAGCTTCTGCGAAGCTGGAATTTTTGTTGCGCTGTACATTACGGGCCAAGACATTGGTTTGTTAGTGCAACTGAAGCCTCAGGTATATTCGAACTGTTTCCTGCAGCCGGAGAACATCCAAGGGCAAGCAACCAGCCTCCGCAACTGTACCAGTGCACGAAGTGCCCTTAGGCAGACCAAGACAGGCGCGCAGACAATTATTTCTTGCTCCGTCAAGCTTGCTTTTGCTTGACGTCGACAGGCCGCTGTAAACTGGTAGGCTGTAACGTAGCAAGCCATCGACATAAGCCTTGCAGAGCAGCACCATCGATCGACAGTCACTGCCCCAGCGACTGCCGGCAAGGTATGCAATAACTTGCGACACTGCAGAAACTCGAGTACGTAGTCTGTGGACCTCAGGGCCCCACGAGAGGTTCCTGTCCAGAGTTATCCCGAGGTATCTTTGGGTGCGCACATAATGCAGTCGATGACCTCCAAGGGTTAACGGGAATTGAGTCATCCGCTTGCGGGTGAATGCCGGCTACGCTTTTTTCAGGCGACAGACGGAGACCGTTGGGCGCAAGGTAGTGACATATATTTTTTAGAGCTTTCTGGAGCCTCTTTTGTGTATGGCAACGAGACCTTGCTGCACTCCAAATGCAAATGTCATCACCGTAAATTGTTAATTTCATGCCAGGAGGCAGGGCACGCTTTAAGTTGATTAGCACAATGTTGAACAGCAGAGGGCTCAAAACTGCTCCTTGCGGTACTCCTTTCTCGATAATGTGACACGAAGTAGGGCCTTCCGGTGTTACTCATAAAAAGTTGTCGTTCCAGGTAGCTTGATACCCATGCATACAGTCTCCAACCAAAACCAATACCAGCAAGGGACTCAAGAATGGCTGTATGAAAAACCGAATCAAATGCCGGCTTTATGTCTAAAAAGACCACAGTTGGTATGTGCCCGCGGTGTAATTCTTGTTCTAGTGACGCCACAAAAGCAAGGATTCTATCGATGGCAGACCGGTTTTGACGGAAGCTATTCATCTTAGGCGGAATAAAGCTTCCTGCTTTCTATTACCAGTTCATTCTTTTAAAGATCATTTTTTTCATAAGCTTTCCTATACAGCTTAGTAGGGCTCTGGGACGAAAACATTCGCACCAAGTTGGTTGTTTTCCGGGTTTTAGATCGCTGTAATTTTGGCTGTTTTTCATTCTGCAGGTACAGTACCACGCAGACAGGTTGCGTTGTAATACTCCAGAAAGCGTAAGCGCTAGAGATGAGAGAGGTGGGCAACTGCTTCATACGTTATGCAGTCGTAACCTAGAGAAGGACTGTTTCTTCACGTTTGAGATGGCCGCGTTCAACTCGCCTATCGAAAATGGAAGGTCCAGGGCGGGCAGAGAGGTTGGTGGCACTGCGTCAGGAACACGCTGCGGAGACACTTGAGGCGTAGAAATCGTAGACAGTAGCCTACAATACCCTTCAGCCGCTTCTTTCTGGGAAATTCCTTCGTGTAATGACAGCGCCCTGAATGAATGTAGCTGCTGGCTGTCTTTCCGCATGCCCTTTAGGACCCGCCATATCCGGGAGAGAGGCTGGTGCACATCTAATTTAGTGAAAAACTCGCGCCACCGTTGTTGACTTAACTTTTCCAAGTAGCGTCTGACAAGTCTTTGAGCTTTGCGAGCCTGCCTCAGATCCTCTAATTCTTTTGTACGGCGAGCCTTCCGCTCAGCGCGCCTACGGATAGCACGCAGCCGTTCGTATTCTTCGTCTTTTTTGACATCTAAGCGCCTCCTCACGACGCTCGAGGACTCTTTCAGACAACTAGCCATAGTTGGTATTATGTCTTTGTCGGAAGTTGCGGCGGGGATCTTCTCTTTGACGCGGTTTTCGAAAACTTCCCAGTCTGTGCGCGTGAATTTTATTTCACGTCTAGATACAGCTACGTCTTGGTAAGATATTAAAATCGGGAAGTGATCGTTGCCTCTTGTCTCCAGGTCAGTACACCAAGTAAACTTTGGGATGAAGCTGTTGGAGGCAAACGAAAGGTCAATGCAGCTGCTGAGTGTGGGAGTTTTTAGATAAGTAATACTGCCGTCATTTAGTGGTTCAATACCCCTTTTTATAAGTAGTTCCGCAAGCCTTGCTCCACGAGAATTTGTTCGTGCACTTCCCCATATTTCATTGTGGGCGTTGAAGTCTCCACTGATTATATGGGGTGGGGATGTACTAGCGATAACGTTTTCAAGCCTGCGAACACCAAAGGCTGCACCTGGTTCCAGGTAGGTGGCAATAAACGTAAACCGTTGAGTACCAATAACGGTATTGGCACACACATATTCCTCACTCTCATGAGGTGGCACGGGAACCGCTGCAGCCTGTATATCTTTGCGAAAACCTATCAGCAGGCGGCTGACGCCAGTCAAGCGGTGCGAATGCAGAAAATAGTAATTTTTGAGACGAAATTGATGGCCAACGCGGGACTCTGAGATTACAATAAACGGGAATTTATATGTATGTACGAGTTGACGAAAATTGGCACGTTTGGAGAGCAATCCGCGGGCATTCCATTAAAATATTGTGCAGTTCTTGAGGTTGGCATTGAAAGACACTGTCGGAGAGGTGGTCGCCACTTTTGAGTTCATTGCTGTACCTCAAAACCACGCTGCGGCGTTTCAAAAGAGGACGAGATAAGGGGCTCCAGAGCCAAGACCGCTTCGACTTTAGGAAAACTTTTAGAGGAGGGGTTAGCTCGAAGCAGGGCTTTGATAGCCGCAAATAGCATAGGAATGACAAAACTCACAACATCATCTTGGGTAGACTGGTGTGCCGTCTTGTCATGTTCTTTATGGGGACGTCGCTTCAGTGACGGGGTTGACCTTTTAGAAGCGTCTGACGTGTTCTGAGAAGCTTTGGGTTGTGTCCTTTCTTGGGCTGCTTTTGCATAGGACTTGTTCGGAGGTAGTGAACTTTGAGGCGGTGGGTCATTCGATGAGGTCGTCACCGACGTAAACAGAACCTCAAGGTTTGGCGGAGGTTCACGTCGGTTGAGAGCTTTTCCCTGGATTTGCTCGACACTGCCAGCAAAAGTGGCAGCCTTTTTCTTAGGGCAAGCTCCATACGACGCGGGGTGAGGTCCTCCGCAGTTCGCGCAGTGAGGTTGCGTCCTGGAGGTACAGTCCTTATGCGGGTGAGCCCCAGCGCATATTTTACATCGCACTGGTCCTCTGCAGTTCTTGGCGATGTGACCATGCCGCTGGCATTTGAAACATGGAGTTGCTGATCCCATGTATTCCGTCACCGGAAAACTGCAGAAGCCGAGAAACACTCGTTCTGGCAGTGCTGAGCCAGATTTAAACTCCAGGATCACAGATCGTCGGCGTGATTCACTTACAACGCTGTCGTCATTAGGCCGGTAGGAAACTTGCCTGCGGGCAGATATTACACCTTGACTGCGTAGGTAGTTTCCAAGATCCTCGTCCGTGTACTCGAGGGGCACACCTTGGATTCTTCCGTAAGTCGCCATGTAGGAGTGAGGTACACGAGTTTCGATGGTTATACAAGCGAGGCTGGAGATCTGTCGAAGACGGTTCACAGCAGCAAGAGACGATACGGTGACCATAACGCTGCCGTATTTGTTCAAACGATGAGTCAGGACTTTTTCCTGGACGGCTATCACGACCTCCGCTGTCAAAATGTTAGGGTTGACTCTCCAGAATGAGCATCCTACGGCTGTCGGTTGAAACACAATGGGAATTCCAGCGTTTCGTTTTTTCTTGTACGTGACGGGAGTGAACGCTACCTGTTCCATTTCAACCACGTTGTCAGGAGAATTGGCAGAGTCCTCTGAAGCTGGGTCAACTGCACGCTTTTTGGAGGCTGGCGGACATTGAGGGTCCACAGGGATGTTACATGACATAGCAGATGAAGACTGGTGTGGCACGCTCCCGTCGACGTTTTCCATTATGGCGGCATGGAGGAGAGATGATGGCGGTACACCGTTGTGCCACAGAGTACGCTCACTGCTCCGGGCGAGCCGCTTGACGCGGTGTGCCCGCCTCCTGGGAATCGCTGCAACGTTGGGAGGGGACAGTGCAGTAGAAGACGGCACTGAAAGCGTTACACATAAAGAAAACGCGAAGAATTCGCAGAGCGGTTATGGCAAACAGCCTGCCCAACCAATTTTCTTTCCACTTCAGGCTTGAACGTGTGTAACTGCTTAGCACAAGAGAATGCGTGAGACCACGCCATGAACGCTGGGAAGAGTCACGGCCGGACTCGACTCTTCTTCCGCGCCTCTTTACGGCGTTCGCAATCCCAGCTGGTGGTGGGGGTTTGCGGGAGAGGAAAATGAAAGGAAACGCACTGCGGATATTTTGAGCTTGGCTGGAAGCTGACGTGCACACAACCCAGTGCAGGGGAATGGAAGTAGAGGGGGACTGGCAGGATAAAGTAGAAAGGGAGACAGAGAGAGAAAGGTATGAGAGAGCTGTCAGTCCTAGAAGGCTGTCAGTCCGGGCACATCAGTCAGTCACTGCACTCCGAGCTACAGTCACTGCGTGAGGCCGGTCGTTTCCAAATAATGGAGAAGATGGGCGAAGACTTCCCATTGGGTTGCCGCAGGCCTCTTCAGGAACAGAATGTCCTCTATGCCGACGCTGTGAAGGCCTCGACGCTGGAGCGTTAACTGGAGCTCTGCTCTCGGCCCCGCGTGATGGGGGCAGAAGCAGAGTACGTGCTCTAGCGTCCCTGCTTCCGGGCAGTCCACACAAGTAGGGGAGTCCTTGCGCCCGTGTCGGTGATGGCGCTCCGCCACATTGCACCAGTCGAGCCGCATGCGGAGAAGCAGGGAGCGGCCGTCCTTGCTGATGCGTGCAGCAAACGTCGCGGCGCCAGGCCATTCACAAATCGAGGGTCGGGGTGCATCGTCTGCAGCATGCGGGCTACGGCGGTGTGGGCCTCGTCGAAAGCGGTGACGGCTTGGTAGACTGGGGTGCCCTCCTGGTGGGCCTCCCTGGCTCGCGTCGGTGTCCTCGTTGCCCCAGACGCCACTGTGGCCCGGCAGGCAGTCTAGCCGCAGGTCGCAGCCACGGGAGGCCACAGTGTACAGCTTGGCTGCAAAGGAATTGTTCGGGTAGCCGCGGCTGTTGGTGGGCTCTTCGGTGCGTGCAGCCGCAGCAGGGCAGTCCTGGGGTCCGTGAGGATGACCTCCCGGGGTGGTTCTGGGCCCCCCTCTCGGGGGCTAGTTGCAGTGGTGCCAGCTCGTATTGAAGAAGTGGGGAGGGGTAAGCGGCAGCTCCGCCTGGCTCCCAGCTCAGGCACCACGGACGCAGATTCGGCGCATGGAATTTTTTCTGACGCGTAGGATCGGGAAGTGCCTAATGTACACGTGTAAAACGTCAAAAATACACCAACGACGAAGGCTGATGAACGGGACAAGCGCTACTTCCAACTAGCCAACTAGCATTTATTCGTAGCCCAGAGATGCGGGTTCGATTCCCGGCCCCGGCGGCCGTTTTTCTGGTGGAGACAACAAGCGCAAACGCCCTTGTGTTCTAGATTTTGGGTGCACGTTAAACAGACCGAGGTTGTCAAAATGAATCCCCAGCCTTCCTCTACGGCGTGCCTTATTGCCTGTGTAGCGTCAGCGCGTTAATCGTATTATCAATCAATAAATCAGCATGTATTATTTAAAAACTCATATATTACACAAAAAATGCGTAAATCACCAAAACATTACACTCCTCAGCGTATATACCCATCTTTCATCCGACCGCATGACAATATTTTTTGACACACCTCGTGCTTTACAGATATCAACTAGGCAACAACCGGCAACCAGCAAGGGGAGCGCGGAAAGGGTGTCGAGTCCGGTCGTGATAGTGTTCTCGAAGGTCGGGCGGTGCAGGAGCACGCGATCAAGTCATAGCTAAGCTAGGCTTTGCTCCGCCTTCGTGTCTGAGCAAAGGTCGTGCCGGGCGCCTACCGCCAGAGGACTTCTTTTCTTTGCTTTTTTTGCCAACGCCAACGGGTCAACTGCAGACGTGCATAACAACTGCTCCTTCCCTATCGATGCGGGGCTGAAGTCTAGTAGCCACCGCGGAAATCCCCCAGATGGGCAACATTCTATGCCGTTCGGGGCCGAAATCAATACAGGGCGCGCTCGAGATACGAATGCAAGCACTCATAAACGTGGCGAATCGACGATTCGCTGCAGTGATTGCACTTTCGGTAGACAAGAAACATGTTTTGAAAGTAACTTTACTTCGGGGGCCACTAAGATTACGCCACTGCACCTTTTGCCTACTGCCTTATAAGACGGGGCGCACGCATATGTGCTCTTGTAAAAAAGAAACTATGACTTCTTAAAAACGAAGCTGTTTAGCAAATCGTTATTGTTCGACAAAATTTACGATGCGCACCAGCTCTTGTCCGCAAACATGAGTATCTAACCTTTATTCGTCCACAGGTACAATTCCCCTCAGCAATCTGGCCCCCCTCACCAAAATTACGTATTCTTCCTGCTGGAATCTATTCAAAATAGAGCCGGAAGCTTTATCACACGCAAGTATGACCGTTATCTCAGCGTTACCCTAATTAAACAATAGTTATCGCTTCAGCCGCTAGATACCCGCCTCACCATCGCGCTATAATGCCATTTGCATAAATACATTGTTAGCATCAGACCAAACCCGCTGCCTTTTACCGCTCCAGTACGTACGTGACGACGCCTTCATAATAGTCGTAGTTTCACGCACATTTTTGGCAAACGCTTGCTTTCAATTATTCGGCATTGCCTAGAGCAATCATGCACTGGAATGATCTTCCTGACCGAATTGCATCCATACTTTGACGATAGCCTTACCGAAAATCTGCACCGACATTTTTCTTTGTAACTGTGTAATGATGAATTGCGAGAATAATATTGGTACTGTTTATGGATGTTTTTTTTCTTGTATTTGAGTGTTTTTTGTTGCTTTAGACTCCACAAAAACCGTGTGCGCTTGTAATAATTGTTTGTGAGAAACGTGTATGACGTGTTTCATTTACGTGTGTAAGATGATTACCCAAACATTGTAATGTGTCGTTGTATTTTCTTCTTTTTCACCACTATTTTTTAATGCACTTACACAAATGTAACCCCCTTACACAATGCTCTTCCATGGTCCTGTAAGGTACAATAAATAGATAAATAAATAAATAAATAAAAACGTGTCCGCAGTTGACAATACCTAGAAATGGCCGAAAGCACTCGCGTGAGCGTGGGCCTAACGGCTAACGCTCGTCAGTTAACAAAACCAAGAAAACGCCGAGCGTTCGTGTCTGCGTCCATTCGCGAGGACCGCGCAGCGTCCCTGACGCCCGTTTGCCAAGTAAGTATGCCCACTTAGGCAGGCTGGCCAAGATTGCGGCGCCCACCCGGCAGCTAAAAACACCAAGAAAATGCAGAGCACTCGCGTGTGCGTGCCTCGCGGCGACCGCCCAGCGTACCCGGTGCATGTTTGCAAGCCAGGCATGCCCGCTTAGGGATATTGGCCATGATTGCCGCCGCACCTCCCCCCGCACCCCGCAAAAAAATCAGCGTTCGCCGTAATCGTGGCAACACTTGCTCGGAACGAGAAAGACAAGTCATAAACACACCCGACCAAGGTGATGTCCACTGATTATCACTTCCAAACAAATTTAGGAAACTCACACTGCTAGCCAAGAATGATGGATGGAGCAAAGCTCTTTACGGTGGCGAAGAAGGAGCAAATCGGCTGAAATAGTGGACTTAAACCTTCGTGGTGGTCCTGAACATTGCGTAAATCTTCGCTACATTCAATTCCATCGCGTTAGTGTGCGCTTGCTTCATTGTTTTCAGCTTTGTAGCTTCAAGCAAGTTTTTTATATATACACTACGAGAAATATGGTGCTACTCCCCTGCGGAAACGTAACTGGCGAATTCGTAGCACAAAAATAACGTGGTCCGACAGCTTTGGGCCGCAGTAATTAATAGTGGTTTTTCTTTCGCTTCAGTCAAGTGCGAGTATAGATGCATTGAAAAAACTCCAAGGATACCTAGGGACTTCTTGTGACCTCTGAATGGGAAAGCGACATTATCCAATCGAGTGGCACACAGTACTTCATGAAGTCTGGTGCCGCGGTAATGGTACACTCTTAGCAAAAAGGACTAAAAGTTTCGTCCTTTCGGGGAATAAAGGTTGCCACAATCATTAGTCCCTTTGGGGACTAACTGCGAGGTGACGAACGGTTAGTCCCCCACCCTGATGATCCGTTCCGATACTCCCCAAGGACGAACTGCGTAGAGTGCAGAAAAAAAAGACAAAAAACTTCCGGCACTGGCAGGGATCGAACCTCTGACACCCGGAGATATACAGAAGGAACCCGACGCGCTACCCGCTGGACCACGCCGCCGGGGGGTAGCTGCGGTAGATAATATTTAAGTGTACAGCGTGTAGTTCTGTGCATAACGCAACAGATCCATTGCAAACTGGTGCAGGAATTCTATCTGTGCAAGCGAACGTTACCGGCGTTTGCGCCTGGCGCTTAGCGCTTTGCTGGGTTTAGGGGACTTTGCTCAGTTCGATTCGAAGTAGAGCCTCACAACCACAGTTTTTCTCGTAAATAACCATCAATCGTCGTCGCCTAGTTGAGATAGGTAGCTTGGCGATCGGACGACTCATGTGTTTCCGCACAAATTAGCGCAGCTAAGTGCTTCTTAGTGTTCGATACATATGTTAAGTGCTCTGTGTAACGTATGTGAAAGGTGTCGTCTGTGTGAGTGTCAGAATAAGGAACAGGTCCATATTTTCCTGCATCGGCGAAAGCGAATTCGGTGTTGCTTAGCCTGAATTCTTCAAATTCGCGTCGCTAGACGATTGCGACTGGGAAATGCAAGCGGGTTTTACAGCAGTTTCAGCATTGTCCACAGCTTTGGTGCCCAAGGCAATTATGTACCGAGTGTAAAAGATAACTTCGAGACGCTTACCTGTAGCGAGCATTTTTGTTTTGCAGTTGTCATCAGGCAACATGCGTTTTTTTCTCGTCTGTTAAACATATACATATTCATTACGCTCAGGAATCCACTTTTGCTATTGTCACTAATTTTTGCGTCACTGTTAAGGCGCTTGAAAGCTTTCATTGGCCGTTATTACCTCGCACAAATCGTATGCAACACAGGGTATCAACATACCTTTGCCGAGAAGCGTATGGCAATCGCGCTTCGCCGCTCCTTGCCATTATCCGCCGCTCTACTAACCCTAGGCGATTTTCTTATAACTAACATCAATATTTTCTCCCGTGGCATCATCTAAAGCACCCAGTGACTTCAATGGCTTGTGTTTTGGAAATATAAAACTGTTCGCAGACATATGCGCGAAAGGGCAACGACGACGCCATTAGGGGATTAACGACGCAGCAAAGAGACTAACTGCATGCGTTTCGTCTTCCCGTTACTCCTTATAGATCGGCGGGGACGAACAGTTAGTCCGCATTCATGCACACGGCACGTACTCTGCCACAGATACTCCCCTTGAAGATGAACGGTCGCCCGCGAAGACTAACGGCTGTATTTTAGTCCCTATTTTAGTAGTTTTTGCCTAAGAGTGTAGCTGTCACGCTGCTGTATGAGGTCCGGGGAGTGGCTGCAATGATATGACAAGCCGCTTCCGCACACTGCACTCTCATCCACAGTTCTGCTCTCCCCTTATGCTAGTGGTTCCGCGCACTTGCAAACGTTGCACAGCAGCGCGGTCCTTGTTGGTTTGCAATGCTGAAAATTTTGGTTGTCAGGAGCGCACCATAGTCGCGTGGGAGCCCATTTCCAGGAGTTCAACGCTGACGTCTACTTTAACGCTAACGCCGATACCTGCTTCATCGCTTAAGTGACCATCCATGCTTTCGCGTTAAAATTGCCGCATATCAAATTAAGTTTGATCCGCACTAAACACATTGGAACTGCTCGCAAAACGTATACTTCGGCGTGTCGTCATCGGTAGTCTCCAGCGATTGGCAGAGGGGTCTCCACGTTCTCCCTGCGGGAGAGAAATAAAGAGCGACCATATTTTAACCTCAGCTTTGCATTTTATGCTGCACAGCATTATTAACGCAATAGATATAAATGCGCAGCCTGACGTAAATTTTGGAGAGCGGCTCCAACAGAAACTAAAACCGCAAAGGGCTCCAAGACAATGAAAGCAAGGAAAAAAAATCCGTCGAATTCTCGAATTGGATTTTGGACCAAGTGCTTTTCAAATTCAAACAAAAGATGCCTTGTTAAAGAGCCTTAGTTCTAGCTGGCAACAGAAGGCCTTGGTGAATGCGTTCTGAACAAAACGTCTTTTTTCGGCAGATACACCTAGGCGAACTGGAGCAATGTGAGGCCTATGAGTAATATATTACATAAATTTTATACCTACAAATTTAGCCAAAAATGTCTACCCCATTCTTTACATTTAATAAAAGGGTCTGAGTATGCTCACATCTGTACCCTCTAATCTATTTTTGTGCATATCACGAGGTACAACAGGGAAGTGTACTGGGGCACTTCTTGTTTAGCTCATCCATAAATGATATTGTTCGTATTGACTCTCCAGATAAACATGCCATTTGTGCCCACAGCACCGCGTCACTTTTTCTTGTCTAAGACATTGTTATTATAACTATAAAATGTAAGGTTCTTCGTCTAAACATTTTATGGGTGCAAACATGAATCAGCTGGAAATCATTCCTAGAAAAATAACGATCATATCTTTAGTTCAAGATATACAAATCCACCTCTGTTGCAGAGAAGTAGATCGCAGTAGGAAACAGAGCTCAAAATTTTTTCCGTAAATATCTCTTTGGACTTAAGTTTCGCGCTCGTATAAATAGCAGTACCGTTGTAGTTTGTAACCAGAGATATTGCTAGCAGGATTCAAGATTGCATTCAACAACGATACTACCAGAAGCTGAAAGTGTGGAAGCTTTGCATGTTTGTAAATATAGGCAAACAAGGCTTCACAAACGCTGCACAAACAAAAAGTTTATTTCATTGAAGAACGTATAAAATTAATACACAAATTGTGAGGATTCTCTGGTATTTCGTCTGACGATGTCACCTGACATGCACGGTTTCATGTTTCTGCATCGATGTGTACGTTTTTTCAACAAACATTTAGTTGTAAGTGCACGGCGGTTTCCTTCCCCTTCTCGTCTTTGTACTTGTGCACTGAGTTCTTCCAATAGAATATATCACCAACAAGACCGACTTCCGATTCTGAAACTGCGTTGCAGTTTCCCGGTCTCAGTCAGCCTGTTTGGTTCGCTGGTCAGTCCTGGAGACGTTCCAGACAACATTTTACACAAAATAACTAGAGAATTGAATTGATTAAATTTCAGCAGGTCAACTTCATCAGCAAAAAGGCATATTTACGCAAATATTGGATATTTATCTATGTATCTTAAATACTGTGAATGTGGTGCAAGATTACAGCAGGTGAGGATTGGACATATATGAGAAGGGACCGAAGTCGCACTAACACTGTCCATAATACCAAGCAAAAAGAACCTCGCTATACAAGAGCGCCACCTTTTAACAGCGTAGTGGTTTAGGCTAGATCAATATTCGTCCATAACACAAACAAAAAACACCCTTAGTGTGAGGGGAAGGGGCTAGGAGGCTAAAAACTCGAAAAGAGTGGGCTTCTCTAGAAAAACAAATTCCCGCGCCTTCCCGCGAGGGGAACACGAGTAAATGCAGAGCATTGGGGGTCGTTAACGCCGCGTAAAGTCGCGTTAGGGTGGGTAGTTGGGTCGTAGTTGCGTTGGTGTTGGTTTGGGGTAGAGAGAGGAGAGTAAAGTCGCGTTAGGGTGGAGCGAGCGTCAACCAAGGAAGGAAGGAGCAACGGAGTGACTGAAGCACGAGCGACCGCTAGCCGCTTTGTATTTGCAGCGCGCGCAGTAGAGGGAGAGCAGTACGGGAGGGAGAGCGCGCATGCGCAAGCAGCGCACGCCCTTCCACGCCCCACCGCGCTGCTATCACGCACCTGTTACGCCGAGACCGCGACGGAGCGAACGGGCTGACTACGACGCATGCGCGCGCCAGCTGCTGTTGAGAGAGAGGAGGGAAGAAGGAGAGGCGCACCTGCTGCGGACGTGGAGCTGTGGACGCCGTCCGATGCAGGAAGAGGCGAGGCTAAGAAATGCTCTGCATTTAAAAAATGTGGTTATGGAGGTCCCGAGAGTCCTCCCCGGGACCATTACGCCACGTAACAGGCAACGTAGCCATTGGGCTATCCCAAACGGCCGAGGGGTATGGGTTTAGGAGCGGCCGGGAACAATGACGTGTGCGGCCGATTCTAAAGCAAAAAAAATCCCGGCCCATCTCCACTAACGCGAAACATGGGGAAAGGCGGAGCATGCAGTGTATAAATGCATTCAAATATTGTAAGTCTCTCTCTTGCCGAACGGCGCGCACTGATTTGACGCCGGGGAATCGCCGGTGGTTAGAGCAATCGCGCGCTTGCTGAGGCAATGGCGCACTCTCTTTTGTTGAACCGAATTTAAGTTATTAACCGAGAAACAGGCTGGCCGTAAGTTTTCTTCGTGTCGCACGACGCAGCATGCAAAGAAGCATGCTTTAAAGAAGAAAACCTGGCGTTTGACGCAAATTTCGAGAGGGAATTAAAAAAAGGATTTTAATAATGCAAATAATCCTGATCGTTAGTGTATTTTAAATTAGATCAAATCATCTGTTCTATTTCGAACTGGTTTTGTCAATGATGCACTTGCTTTTGACGATCATTTGATATCTTGATTTACCGTGGAGACACGAGACGATGACAGAAGACGCCGACAGCCCGAGCGCTTAACCTGCTTCGCCCCTTAAACGCTTCCCATGGTAGAAATCAAAATTGGGTTCCTCCCGTTATGAAACCGGTGTCAATACGATTCAGCTATCATCGCATTCCGGGTGCGCAGCTTTTTTTGTGTGGGGGGGAATTTGGGAATTACAGCCCAGGCGTTGGCTTGGGACTTGTCCGCGGGTTCTAGCGCGTCCTGACGAGCTCCACATTGGGAAATATGCGAAAGCCTGTGACGAAACGACCCCGTCCGGCTAGCCACGGAGAACATTGAACGACAAGTTCAGAAATAAATATAAGGTGCAACAGATGGGTCTCCGACGAGGGGGATGTGGCTACCAACTCTGCTGTTTCTTCAGTCTTGGACCACGAATAGCAAGTTTCAGCAATTTTTTAGCAGCAGAGCTGTTTCGGCCGACATAAATTCGCCTGGCCATAGACAGAAAACCCCGAGCGCAAGCGAGCGCGTTCCTGACGATGAACGCCCGTCCACCCCGGAGCGAGGTGACTGGCAGGACCTTCGCGCAGTTGCTTCAGCAAAAAGAAAAATCCCGGGCCATCTACACTAACGTGAAAACTGGGGAAGGGCGAAGCATCCAGTGTATAAGTGTATTCTTGGCACCTTGGCGTTTTAGGCCACGGAGATGACAGTTGGGGAGTAGTGGTGCACAGCTTTGCTTTAAGTCTCGTGTCTTTGAAGAACGAGGCGTTCCAGCGCGAGGCGTTGGAAAACTAGTATCCCAGTTTTTAATTTTAGTGCGGGTTTTCGCCCATGGAGGTGAGATGTTGTGCGCGAGGCGTTTGAAAACGAGTGCCCTGGTGTATTCGTTTAGTAAGCGAAACGTTCTAGCGCGAGGCTTTCGAAAACGAGTGCCCCAGTGTTTTCGAACAGGAATACATGAAACGACGACGACGGCAGGAGACACCTGCAACCGATCTCTTAGGGGCGTCACCCCGAGGAAAATACCGAGCCCACGTAAGCACATGCCCCGTGGTGTCCGCCTGGCGTCGTGCAGGCTTGCGCGTGGGCTTTCACAACACGAGGAGCTCCCACCGTCGTTGTCGTCGTTGTGTTCCGACCAATGCGCCACGGGTCCACCGCGCCGATGACGATTGCGATCAACCTGTCAAGCTATTGCTTTTGTAGACTGTGCTTAATTCGTAGTGTTCCTGATTCTGTTTACGAAGACATCACCAGTACTCATGAAAGTGCCATTCGCCAGCTTATAGTTTTCGCTGCGGCGTGCCAACTTTAAATTTTTTCTTGCACGGGTATACTCTTGCCCCCTCTCCTCTTGTGCATTCTGCAACGAATCAGAAACGATCGACCATTTTTTTTCTCTCCTTCCAACCGTTCTGTTCTATTCGACAAAGGTACATCTAAGGCACATGTAACCGGCTAAACCTCTGTATATCTGCTACACTGGTTGTATCATTCTGGGCAAAAGTACTGGGATTCTGCACGGCGATCATTGCTGTGCGTTACACGCACTCATTGTAGAATCTGGTCGTCTGCCGTTCTAACTGTCATTTTCCCTGCTGGATTCCCTTCTCAAACCTACGAGCGTACTTCCCTCTGCTTCGTCTGCACCATATTCTGTCTTCATTATAATTACTTCCCAATTTTCTTGCAATTGTGATTTTTACTTCTTTTTACGTTTGTTGATACTCTCTTATTTTTAATTTTATAGGCGTCTACTGCGAATGCTTTGTAATATTTAAATATTTCTCGTTTCCCCAAAAACCTACAATATTTCTTTTGGTAAAGCACCCATTTCTTGGCCAATCACCCCTAGTGCCTAGAGCCATCTCACTCCTACCTCCACTAACTTCACAACCAAGACGTGCAGATAGTCGCCGGACCAGCTGACGAAGAAGTATAGGCCTACAAAGATGAAAACACAATACAGGAAGATTTGCGCTACGTGGCTGTGCTGTCGGAAGACGACGACGAAAGGGACGACAACGATTGCTTGTGAATAAAACAGTGTACAAACCTTAAAGTCTTTGCTTTACAATGCTTCCCAAAACGGCTTTGCACTGCTGGGGTCCGGCTGCTCCCTCTCTCCTGGGATCCGCTGTCAGTGTGAGGGCAATCTAGGTCGAGCCCCTTTTGCTGTTTCTCCGGTCTTGCACCACTATGCAAGCTGCGCCAGTTTTTTTTTTCAGATGTGCTTCACGTTACAGGATTCTGTGCGCACAAGAACATTTTTTGGCTTGCAATTTTTTGCGACGAATATAGACAATCAGGTACGCATTTGGGCTGGTTGGTTCATGATTACGAATGAAAAAACAGCGCTAAAAGGACAGGACAAGAAAGGACAGCGCCGTGGTCCTGTGTCCTTTCTTGTCCTGTCCTTTTAGCGCTGTTTTTTCATTCGTAATTATAGACAATCCTTTTAAAAGCGTTTTCATCAGTAACCCTTGTCGACTTGAAAATTTAACATAAAATGAAACAAGCAAAAATCTTTTCGGGTGAGGCATTCTCGTATTTTACTCTAAAGGGATACGAAGATAATTTTATGTACATAGTTAAGAAAGAAATTATTTATGTGCTCAGTGGCAACAGGTCTGAACTGCGGCAAAACGCGCTTAAGCTTCGCGCTACAACCGGTGGTGCATGCGCACCACTACACACGCTTCTGTTGCCGGTCCTCCACGCAGCAATGAGTCTATGGAGTGTATACAGCAGCCCAGATGTGAAAGTTGTTACCCACGGAAATACATTAGGAAATGGTCAGAGAGAACACAAATTTCGCACGGTGAGCGAAGACGCAGGGGATGACTGCAGCTAAATCCGACACCAGCTGACTAAGCGCATCCGTTATGATGGTTCTTACGTCGTCAGGGCAGAGTGAACCTAATGTTTAGTAATTATTTGAAGAGCGTCAGAAGTTTATTGTTCATACAACCTCTCCAGTCATTTTTCTCTGGACTCTTATTTGCTGTGTTAGTTATAATGCCCGTGCACAAGCTGTAGTTATAAACTCATCAGAACCATAATAAACTGACGTTCAGGTGATCTTCAAGACCCCTGTGGAGCAGGTGACGAGGGGCCCTATACTACTTCACATCTTAATTGCATGGATGGCGCTCGACACCGCAAGACGCAAAAATTTTCCAGAACTGTACAGACAACACATCCCGCTACACCCATCGTACTTCCTGGTCGACACGCCAATGTTTTCTGTTAAACGTGTTTTTCAGTTTATAGCCGAAGTCAAATTTTTACTGCTCCTTACATATCATGTTTAATCATCCTGGCCCTGTACATCCGCCATCTTCATTCCCTTCGATTTCGTTTCGCTTTTGTTTTTACTGACATAAATTATTTTTTACATTTACATCTGCCTTTGGCGTTGCCTTTGGCGCTCTTAGCCCTTGCACCGTTAAACACAAGCCATCAGCATCACCATAATTGCGTCAGAACACTATCAGTGATAATCCTAACATAAAATAAGAGTTCAGCTGCGACTATTAAGGAAATATTTGGCATCACAAATTCTGTTCACCTTTATTTCACTTAGTCCCTCGAAACTGCATAAATGAAGTAAAATAGAATCATATTGCAAGTTCCTGAATACTGAATGTTTCGCCTGTGTAACGCTCGCCCACCAAACCTCACAATCAATCAATCAATCAATCAATCAATCAATCATCATCAATCAATCAATCAATCAATCAATCATCAATCAATCAATCAATCAATCAATCAATAAAATTCAATGTGAATGCTAGTTTTATGGCGCATAAAACTATGGAGGTTGGCGCGTTGGACTCTCCCAGAGACTATAATTTTGACAACATGAAGTCACATGTACAGTCGCGGCCACTGATACAGGGAACACGGCGCGTGTGACCGCGCTTCTCGGACCACCAAGCGGGCGCCGCACGAAGTATTGCGGCGCAGGCGCAATCAGGGCTAGAGGCGGAGCCCGGCTGCGCGTCGTCTGCTACGCCTCCTCCCACTTCGCGGCACGCGCTCTGGTACAAATAAATTTAGCCAAGTCATCTAGGTTTCGCGGCTAGCGGTGAAGTGCGAAGAGCCGTTGCAGACGACGCTGGCCCTGATTGCCGCTGGCCCTGATTGCACGTTTTCCCGCAATACTTCCTGTGGCGCCCGTCATGGCACTGCCCGGAGCGCGGCCAGCCGCTCTGTGTCCCCTGTATTAGTGTCCGCGACTGTACATCTGTAAGACACTGCTAATATAAAATGCCCAATCTCCAGCATTTTATAGCTCCTTTTTGTCTCAGAATTATCTCTCATAAGTCTCAGAATATAGGTCTCAGAATTATCTCTAAAAAATAAATAATAGAGATAAAAAACAAATACCTAACAAAAATAAAATCTGTCAAATGAAGACGAGCCAGCTTACAGCTTATTAGGGTATGCGTATGCCTTCCTTTCTCGTGTTGCTGTTATTCTGTCTTTTTTGGCTTGATATAGCACAGAAACGATGAACGAAGGAAGTGAACCCTGACCCAGTGACAGAGCTTAAAAAAAGAAGAAACGATTTCTTTGGGAGGCATTTTAAGGGTGTTTAGCGCCCGAAAACTAAGTTGTCGCCACTTTGAAACAACAAAGACACGGCTGAAACAAGTGTTCCTGAAACTCGTCAAACCCTCGCAAAACTTTTTCAATGGTCCCCAAGGCTTCATTTTCTTTTGTTGGCATACGCATGCAGAATATCAACGACACACGTCTAACAAAAACAATGGCTTGTCCTATACGTGAGCGTCGTCTAGCGTGCTTAAACAGGGGTATTATGTTTCGCCTCGTTACCAAAATGTGACAGCGCCTCTCTCTAATTGAGTTAGCCTTACGACGCGGGCATGGAAAAATATTGAAAACATGCCTACGGAAAACAAGCTTCTCATAAACACGTCTGATGCGAGTGCTCGCAACGCGCCCTTTGAAGCCACAGCTCGCCTAAAAGCTAATTAAGGGGTCCCCACGCGGAAGTAATTTATTTTGTCCAGCAAGCGCAAAGTGCCGACCCGTTGCGTCGCGTGCTTATCTCGCAAGGTTAAACTACCTGCTTTAATATGCGAGCGGCGGAAGTACTAAGGAAAAAGGCACGTTCGGGACCACGTGGGAGCATAATGCGAAGGAAACATATACATGACGCCCGTATGATGCAGCACCACGCTTGCGGTGGCGAAAGCGGAATCGAGTGATACTTTTTTGCCGCATTCTGTTGTTTTCTGCAACAATACCCCCTCGTAAGGTTGCTTAACAGGAAACGGAATTTCGTGAATACAAGGGCAAACCTGTTTTTCAACAGGCGGGCTGTTTATGCCGACACAACTACGCCGGCGGAGACTGAAAACCATAAGTACACGTGACTGCGTGTCTCACGGCGACCGGGTGGTGAGGAAAAAATATTAGCGCACGTCAGCGCCTGCCTGGCTGCTAGTAAAAAAAAAAAATGCCGAGCGCACGTGAGCGTGAACCTCGCGGCGACTGCCCGCTGTCGTCCAGTCATGCCAGATGAGGAGCTCCCGCCTTTGTCGCCGTCGTCATGCAGACACCAGCTTGCCACCGGTCCACCACGCCAAGAACAACAGAGAGAATAAACTTAATTTCGAGGAATATCAGTGAAGATGCATCCTGAAAGCGATGGCTGTCGCGACAATGGCGGTCAGCGTGAACTTATCAGCGACCTCGGCAGCCCTGGCTTCCAAGGGGGTTTGTGCGTCCTGGTCCGAGCTGCGCAGCGCGGCCTCCAATCGTTCCTCGGATGGTATTTCAGAAAAGGGGGGGTTGTTTGGGCAAGATGAAAGAATGTGGTATAGTAAAGCATGACCGCCACATAAGCAGCAGGCCGGAGTAGGGTACAGAGTTGAGTAGATGTTGGTCAGGACGGCAGGACTTGCCTGTCTGAAGAAGTCGCCGTGCGTGGGCCTTATTATTTTCTGAAGTTTTGTTCGCCAGCGGATAGATCGAATCTGTCAAGGCATTCCTTTTCCATCCACCCATGAAGACAGGCACCGGAACAGCTGAGGAAGTGGAGATCAACCCAGGCGAGGACGCACTACAAAAGGATATGACCTACACGTGTGTGCCGTCGGAAGACGGTGACGAAAGGGGTGCAGTCTAGTGCTACGGAATAAAACACTCTACATACGTAATGGTCTTTGCTTTACAGGGCCGTGCAAAATGGCTTTGCACTGGTGGGGTTCGGCTCCTCCCTCTGTCTTGGTATCTCCTCGATGCAATTGTGGACAGAAGATAGGTCGACCCCCCGCTCTGCTGTTTCTCCATCCTTGCATGACTGATCCAAGCTGCGGCATTTTTTTCGTTGTGTACCGTATTTTCTTCTAGCTTCAACGTTTTATGCGTAGCATTCTTTGCCGAGTACCCCCACAGACAGGACCGTGTAATGCCCTGTATTTCCACAACAATGCACACATCGCTACCGTTGTACTTGCAATCATGATAATAGCGTAAATAGACAAGATTGGTCGAACGAAATTTTCAAAAACTAAAAAAATAAGAAAAATATGAGCGTTACGAAAAATGACGAACGTGTAACGCCCAGCATTTCCAAAATAATGCAGATTTCTGGAAAGTCCCAAATTTAATTGTTATGAAAGCGTAATTGTAGGTAATTGCAGAATTGCAGTGTAATTGCATAATTGCAGCATAATTGCAGAAGAATCTCGGACGAAATGTTGAAAAAATAAATATTAAGACAAACGTAAAACAATTCCGGAAAAAGGCGAACCATGCAGCGCCCCGCATTTTCGCAATATTGCACATTCGAGAAACTTCCACCTGTAGTTGTTATAATAGCGTCCCTGGAGATAATTGGCCAAAGGAAATTTTGAAAAAATAATAAATAACAAAAATATAAAAATCAGGAAAATAGCAAACCCCATAACAGCCTGCATTTCAGCAGTAATGCAGGTTTTGCAGAAGTTCCACCTATAGAAGAAGAAGAAGAACAAGAAGAAGAAATTTATTTGCCGTAAACATATTTACATAACAAAATATACAGAAGGAGGTCGCAGAGCACGAGGCTAGAGGGGGACCTCCTATTACAGATAGAAAATAAAAAGTTCAATTCTGCAGCAAAGTCAGCAGTGAAAACAAGATATAATGCGTTAGTGCGAAATACAACTCAAAGAGCTTTTTCTGGATGTTATATGTGCACTGTGCGAAATTTAACAATTATCGTTGAAAACAATGTCGCAAAAATAGTAAAGTAATAAACAGGTCAGGAGTGCAATGAAAATATAGCGTAAAAACATAGGTTCCAACCAGTTAAGCAAATTATTCATTGAGGTTGAGTAAATATGCACGGAGATTTTTCTTAAAGCTTGTTAAAGATAGCGATTGTTTTGTTTCTGTCGGGAGAGAATTCCAGTTATTTACAGCCACAAAAGTAGTATTCAGCTTGCCATAATTGGTGCGTATTTTAGGTAGGAGTAGGTTGCCAGTCGAAGCGAACCTAGTGGAATTTCAAATTTTTTAGTGAATGAGCACAGGTCATGTACAGATTTGAACAGGCAAACAAGGAGGCTACATTTCACGAGATTTGAGACCGTGAGTATACGGTATTCTGTAAGTAACAATGAAGCGTTGGTTCGGTATGGACTGAAAGTGATGATCCGAATAGCTTGGTTCTGCATGTGTTGTAAAGGAATTAAGTGGGTCGGGTATGTATTGCCCCAAGATGCGGCGCAGTACAAGAAATGACTGTGAACAAAAGCAAAGTAAAGTGAGATTAGTGCGGGCGTTTTAAAGAATGGGCGGGCCTTTAATAGGATGCGAATACCGAAGGCTGCTTTCCGTTTTACATGGGCAATATGGTCAGTGTACTTCAAATTAGTATCGAGCACAACACCCAGGAATAAACATTGGTTAACCATAGGTATTGAATAATTGTTCGACAAGATAACTGGATTATATTTATATATTTATATTGACGTAAATTAGATAATTGGTACAAAGAACTTTTTATACACTAAAAAATAAGAAAAAGATAAAGAAATTACGGAAAATTGTAACGGTGCAAAGTGCAGCAGTTTAATAATATTTCTGATTTCCGAAGAGTTCCAAATGTAGTCGATATAAGAGCGTAGATAGAGATAAATGGTGGAACGAAATTTTAAAAAGTAAAAAATGAGAAAGATAATAAGCAGCTACGGAAAATGGCAATACGTATCCCGCCCTGTATTTCCTCAGTTGTGCAAATTTCGCAAATGTTCCACTTAGAAACGTTATAGTAGCGTAAATGGAGATAATTGGTCGAAGTAGATTTAGAAAACCAAAAAACTTTGACTGTAAAAACTTACACTGAAGACAAGCGGCATAACAATGCTTCGCATTACTTGATAATTATGTGAATTTCAGCAGAATGTTTATTTTCAACCGGAGGTTTAACTTTCAAGGAACTTGTCTCCCATTCACGCGTGAAACAGCTGTTGTTTACATGTTTCTTCCTCTTTCTCTTCTTGTTACTGATAGTTTCTGTGGAGCTTGTTTTCTTTGCACAATATTTCCCACGTACCACGTGCCCCACTTATGGCACTTGTAAATTCATCGCTCGGATTGACACGAAGTCCATACCGGACGCCTGTCACACCTGTCGTCCAAACCTGCCTTCCCTCGCACAGATGCCACTACTCGAGAAGTACGTCCTTGTTTCTCTCTTGCTGTTTTGTTTCTTGCAAACAAAACCTGCCAGCATATTGTGTTGTCCTTACTCCCACCCTATTACATTCTTTGCTCACTTTCTCACACCCGGGACCTACACCTCTAATAGGCGAACCAAAGAGAACCGTGGTTGCTTTGACTAAGCCAAGTATTCTCTCAAACATTAGCAATGGACTGAGGCCTCCACCTTGTCTAAGGTGTTTCTTTGTTGTCGCCCACAATTTTTAAGCTTTATCGTTCTTCTTTGTCTTTCTCCCTCCCTCCCTCCCCTCCTCTCTCCCTCTCTCATCTCTCTCTCTTCTCTCTCTCTCTCTCTCTCTATATATATATATATATATATATATATATATATATATATATATATATATATATTGAGAGAGAGAAACCAACGAGAAATCTGTATATATATGATATAGGTCATCACAACCATGTCCTTTTTTTTTGTGACAGCTATAACACCAGAGCGAACATCGGGAATACTAGGTAATATATGCGAAGGAAGACCGATATCATTATACTGTATTGCTGGAAGGCCCCTACAGAGAAGAATCAACGCCAATATGTTCAGCTGCTAAGTGGAATAGTAGTGGCCACAGAGGACGAAAAACATTTGGGTGAAGAAAAAGGGGTCCTAAAAAGGATTTTTACAAACCCAAGCGGAAGGATGGGGAAGCGTTCTGAAACTTAATGCTTTATGATATGCAATATTGAACCAAGAACTCATCTCGTTCTGGGCCTTTCGAGATGTCTTTCAGTTTCTGTCCTAGGTTCCTTTGCTGAGTTCAAACTGAGACGCTCCCTGGCGGATACATTTTCTTTGAACAAGGAATATAAGTTTCCAGGGGGACACAAAAGCCGCAAGTAGTTTCAGTACGCGTCAGTGCATTTAAATGAGCTTGGGATAATAAATAGCAAAACACTCACGGTTTGGGACAGCTTTCTGGCGAACAAATTTTGGTTTCAAGGTCACATTTGCTTAATTAACACAGGTGTTCTTTTTGTCACGAGTGTTTCCGTGCCTTGTGAACAAATTGAGCCTAAATATAAAAAGCACCGTCCAACCACACAACCAAAAAAATTGGCCGCGTTTCGGCTCCTGTAGTTGCAATTGTCATCGAAAGACGATAGTCGACTGGCGCGCTAGCAAGTAAATGGCTCTCTTCTCTTTTCCGCTAACACTCATGCTGTTCCTCTCCCGTCTCGTTACTCCCAAGGTAATACGCTCGAGGTTTGCTCGGGTGAATTGAAATTGACAGCGTTCACTGCTCCCAGTCAGGTGCCCCGATCGAGGCACCCGACTACAATGTTTCCCTACTCCACGAGCGCTCGAAGAGGAACGTGGAACCTATCTAATCGAACCTTTTATGGCTGTTGCCGTTTTAATTTTTTAAATGCCGCCAGGTAGCGCGGGCAACAGCAGGTGATGGCGTTCAGCAGTTGATGTAGTATTTTATTTGCCACAACAAAAACCAGCATCCGTAGATTTTTAAATAAAGGTACACAGCAAATACCACTGATGTATTAATTCTCTGCCTAATATTTGCGGAAGTTCTTGTTCTTTTTCAATAATGTTGACAAGTATCAAGATTGACGCCTCATTAAACGTTTAGATTTGGCTGTGGGTATATAAGAGTATTGCGCAGATTCTGTTTCACTTTGGCCTGGGCAAAAATCGAGTCACAGACAGACAGAGATTCAGACACCCAAAAAAGACTATCGTCTTTAAAAAGCCGCTCCATTCAGCGTGAAAGCTGTCGAGTGCAGATCAATGATCCATCAGAGGTTCTGTGGCGCCTTTTCTTGACTAGTTGCCGTATCAGCCTAGTGTTGATACCGAAAATATTCAAGGGAGGGCGTCGAGTACGTGAAAAAGCCACAGAGAGACTCTGGCTTGCGTTTTATATATTTAGCGGTAACTAATTGCGTTAATTGATAATTTTTTCTCTTTTGATCTTACGGTGCACTCATTTATGGCCTAGCAATGGCAGTCCCCGAGGAAACAACGCAGCACAGAGATTACCGCCGAAAACTTGACACATACAGAACACGTGCCACTGTGGCACAATGGGATTGACATCGGCTACGTAACGAGAGGGACCCAAGTTCAGTGCCGATCTTCAAAAGCGGTGATCTTTTATCATCCTTTGTTCGAGTGCGTGTCGCCGGGTGATTACGGTGGCTAGATGCCCTTAACCCGAACGAGATACGGCGACAGCCTGGGCCCCTAAACTTCTCTTACGTATTACAAATCACCACGTAAATGCTCTATTCGTTGCAAATGTCGACAAACGACGATAGTCGTCGGGTACCCTTGCGAAGTAAATGCCTCCCTTCTCTGTCCCGCTCACCAATCATGCCATAACTCTCCCGACTCGTTCCTACCAACACGAACGCGCTAGAGGTTTGCTCAAGTCAATTTAACTTTATCGCGTTCCACTACTCCACTAATCCACGCTGCGGTACGGCGGAGACACGTGTGTATCAGTCATGAACACTGCAAATGTCACTTATATACTAATTTTCCCGTCATATTTAGAAAGATCTTGTTCTTATTTAACAATGCTGACACGTATGAGCATTTCCAACGGACTTAGACGCTTATATTTGGCTGTGGGTACATAGACCTATTGCGCAGCTTGTAATTCACTTTGGCCGGGCGGCTGAATCGAGTTACACACAGCCCTGTTGTGGCGCGTCCGTAAAAGGCCTTAGAGAACCTGGAGCATGCAGCATGAGATGGTGACGCTGAGGGAAAAATGTTTCCTCCTGCGCTGGTCGACTCGCGTCATCTAGGTCGCTACTAACATCGTGCAATGGTGTATAGTGCCTTATTAAGAAGGTGTAAATCTTGCGTGTTGTCTAGCGAAGGGGCTCGTGTGTTCAGAGGCCAAGGCGCAGTTTAGGCAACCTGGCTGAGCATGCCTCTATCTATTGACATAGGCATGAGTAGAGTAGAACGGGTGTGTGTGTGTGTGAACTGTTGTAATTTTTGTGTTGAGTCCCACGTGTGAACTCTGGTGTCAGGACCTTGCGCCGTGGACATTAATGTAAAGAGGCTTCGGTACGGTGGACCTTGTTTTTTTTATATTTTGTGATGTTCAGTTTTTTTCCTGTGTAGAAAAATGCGTATATCGTGTGCCTGGTCCACCCTTGTTCTAGCTATCTATAAGATGGTTCTAGCTGTAACTAGTTTGAATAAATTCTTTTTTGGACAGTCAGACAGAGAAACACACATACAGACAGGCGAAACTCTATGAGTTCAAGTAGCCCCAGAAAAACTATCCCCATTAAAACTCTGCAAACAACGTTCCTAGCAAGGTCCGATACACAGGAGTTGTAATATCGCTATGGAAGAAGCGGGTTTAGGAAAGCCCTTCAAAAAAACCCGACAACAAAGAGAGTTCGCAACTACCAATTTTTTTACGTCCAGTCTCACTCATGCTCGCCAAAAATCTGCAAGCCAAGTCTGTATATGGACATTGGAGAAGAGCACAATACAGTATCTTACATTGCCATTAAAAACAACGAATAAGTTTTTTGTTATGTGCGTGTTATCTTTCTCCTGAAACCTTCATTGTTCACGCTTTTGCACGAGTTGGCCTCCGCTGCGATCGATAACCTTACAGTTACCACTGGGCGTAGCGCAGACGGGAGGGTGGTGGGGTGGGCATCGATTCTCTAGACGCGGTCGTGCGTGCGGCGGTGGATCCCTTGTCCTGTGAACATCGAGAATGACTAGGACGCTGCCACATCCTGGCCGCCCAGCTCCAAGATACATTGCGCCTCGCAGGGTTTGCAGCGAGGTTGCGGACTCCGCTGTGTGTTTGCCGCAGGGAACCGAAGTCTCTGTTGAGACTGCCAGGAGACTATGTGTTATCCGAAGGAACAAGCTACGAAGGGAGGGTCGGTGGAATACGGAGTTTTATGCTTATAACGATAACTTTTCACTTTCGCTTTTATCTACGACAATTTGGCATGTTTAACCGCAGAATATCGCACAAAAACAGCATAGATTCCTGCTTCTGAAGCTTTGTGCCGTGCCCCACAGAGCGTTTAGGTTTATCTAGCGCTGTGGGACCCATTGAGTGCCTGCATGGAACTGTCCTGTGATTTAGATGAATGGCAAAATTTATTGTGGTGGACCATCTCAGTTCTTGCGCTCAAAGTAATTCATTCATCGAGTTATCTATTTTTTAGTGCTTGTCCCAGCACACACCAAATATATAAATTGTTGACCCATACACCGACTTGAGTTATGCAGCTGTGTAGGTATGTACCACTTGGCTAAACAAAGTGGAGTAACTGCGCAGTACGCGCCGCCTTAAGCCAAATCATTTTTATTTAGGTCTCTCAACTGCAACTGTTAGGCGCTGCTGTGTGTAATGAAAATTTGTTTGGTGATGCCGATTATGGGCGTTAAAACTCAAGGAAAACGTTATGCCTAAACACCGACAATCGAACCTCCGCGTCACAATTTTTATCGGATCAACATCTAACTTAATAAAGTGCTTCAAACCACTACTCAAATGGAAGAATTTTGGCCATATCACTTGGTTGGAGAGAGAGAGATAAAGGCACCTTTATTGTGTGCCCGGAACGGAGTAAACGGAAATACAAAAGGTTGGATATACGATTTGGTCTTCTTCCCCGCTTTAGACGGCAGCAAGGAGTCATCGAACCCCGAAGGCATGTTCAGCAATGCGAACGAGTTTTTTCTGTCACCCGGAGTGGAAGAAATAGGGTGAACAGTGGGCACCTCTAGAGACGGCCGCCACATTTTTTTCAGCTTTGGTGGTTTCGTCCAATGTGACACAACCATGATGCTTGTAGGAAGAAGCCCATACAAGACGTTGGTTAAGTCCAACTCAAGTAACGGCCCTCGAATGAACATTTTTCAACAAATTGTGTGGTCGTCGTATTGAATTCTTTGAAAGAAAACATCGACGCGTTCGAGCTGCACACAATTTCGGCGTACAATTTGAAACACAACAAAAAACACTCAATTCTTGTCCGCCGAATTAGAAGCCGGTGTCTAGTTATTCCGAGCCGGAGGCACAAACGATCGATATACGACGAGAAGATGTCTAGCTGAAGTGAGCAGCTCCTCCTAATTGGTGCTATATATGATGTAGCATTAAGTCAAAACAGTGTAAGATTACACTCGAAATCTACAACACATAACCGCAAAAGTTACAATATATCAACTGTGGTTATTCAGAAAATGGGAATAAATGAGCCTAACACCTCCTAAGCGCTTTTAAGTTTCGTACAAGCGCCTGCTCAGCCGATAGCTGATAGCCGATAGCTAAAAGGAATGATGAGCCAACGACCTTTTCTTTGTCTCTAACACTGAAGGCTCTGTCGCTGCCAGCATGCAAAACCCCTTTGTTATTTTTGCCGTTGTCACCTTCTTCTTGGACAGAATTCACTTGCGGGCCCCATCCAGATTCTCATTTGGCCCCGGGATAAATACTCGAGCAGATGCTTTTCCTGTGATGCTGCTGCACTCAGCTGAGTCTTTACACGCTTTGTTTCTGATTCCACAAATCAGTCGGAGAACCTATACAAGAGAAAAGAGGCAGTGCCAGTAGCGTGCGCATCCACTACAATTGCAGACTGATTCAATACTTCGGCTTGCTTATCTAAAATTTAACGAGGAGTTGCTTCCCTAGGAGGTATATTATGGCCTTCAATTTAGTACCCTGGCGACAGCAGCCCTGAACACCACAGAATACTGCTACCTACCTATAAGTACTACCTTATGAGTACTGATGATGATGAATATGAGTTTTAACGCGCCGTCGCTACACAGGCGACAAGAGGCTCCGCCGTAACGGAGGAGTATGAATTAATTTTGACCACCTGGGTAGCTTTAAAGTGCGCCAAAATCTCGAACACACAGGAGTTTTTGTTTTGAGCTTCCGTCAGAAAATCAGCCGCTGAGGCAGGGAATGAAATCCGCTTCCCTGGGATCAGCAGCACAACGCCTTAGCCACTTAGCCACCATGATGCGTGCCTTATAATTACTACCTATAAGAATCCGCGGAACGTAAACTTTTCTTATGGCTTTTGAATGTAAAGGCATTGATGTTGATTCACACCTGAGACGTTTGCCGCAGCGTGAAGTTGTCACATGACTTCATCTGATTGCTGCTGGAGATGCTCTGCTTCGCTTTCCCATTCGGCCTTAAAGCATGCAAAAGGTTTCGCACTGCCTATTAATGTTGACGACGACAGTCAATTGCATCGCCTGGTAATTTTCCCGTCTGTATGTTTGGTCGATTAGCTTCGTTCTTTTCCCCTCGTACTATATCTGTAATGTACTGGCTTGAATGGGCCACTTTTGGCATTGCCGAATTTAACCTCGCGCCGTCTAGTAAGTGGCTTAGCCTATGCTTTTGAGACACGTTTGTAAGATTGTTAAGGTACCACGACAGGATTGGTGATTGTAAGATTGGTGATTGGTACCACGACAAGAAAAAAAAAAAGAGAATTTTCAACTCCAGAAATAACGCTATGCACGCATGGCACAGTTTTTTTTGTTTAATTCATTGGGTTCAGAATGTCAAGAATAACGTAATACAAAAAGTGCTTTTCTTTACAAAAACGTTCGGGCAAATCTAATTCTTTTTCTCCACCTTTAACAAAGCAGTGCCATATGGTACAATGTGTTGCTCCTTTGGAAATTCTCTTTGTCCAAGTTTTATCGCTCATGCTATTGCGTTCCTCGGAGAAAGTTATTATACTATTATTCCTATGTGCTCGTATTCTGTCAAAGCCTAATCTGGGCGGAGAGTGCAGCGAATGATATGGCCTACATGCACGAATGATCGAGAGGTGATCAGCACACACACTGCGGGTGGGAAGGAGGGCGGTGGCAATCCCCTTCACATTATCCACAATACTAATGGCGGATGCTGGGGTAATGCTTGAAGTCACATTGGATTTGGCGCTGCTGACAAAGAAAAGAAAAACGTGGTTCGCAAGAACAAATGAAAGAGAAAACTCAGGCTTTCAGAATGTAATATAATTTGCGGAGCATGTCATGCACATTTTTTCCACGTTCCCTTAATTTGATTGCATTCCTTGGGTGTTCGGGCCGAAGTGCAAGGCTAAGTGGACGAGGCCTAAGTGCGCGCCTAATACATTAGGAGAAAGAAATTATGCATTTGTCATAAGCCCCCACCAGTCGTATGCATGGAGACGGTCGTGTAAGCTGCCGCGAACGTCCGAGTAAAAAAGTGACAAAACACATCCGTGAAATTGAAGTTAATAGCAGCTTCCAACAGGCAGCTTCCAACAGGAAGCTTCCCAGTTGAAGTTGTTCCTTCAGCAGCCATCAAAAAAGTGTTAGTTCTCTCTGGTCAGATGTTTCAAGCTCCAGTGCGACTTCCATCGAATGCAGTCCACTAAAAAAAAAGAAGCATATTTCCAAGAAACATAACGGGCTATGGAAGAGACGCAGATTGCGCCACAGAATTCGAAAAAAACATTTCTGATAATGACGTGACATTGTACGGGTAGTCTGCGAGAACTCGTGCAAGTTCCAGAAAATTTTGCCGGCGTTGATTTAAATTGTTGTAGACCCACGCAGAAACCTATTTAAAGAGGATCGGTGGATAAGAGCCCACGGCGGCGTCTGTCAAGCCTGCAATGGTCCCTTGCATAACCTGGATTACTCTTAAAACACCCTAGTTTGCAAGAAACGGGTTGTACCACTAATTCGATAAGAGGGATATCTGGGCCAGTTGCTCGCAAATCATTTCAAACAGCCGAAAATGACGGGACGAGTTAGAAGAAACACTTGATAGCCATCCTCCTTTGTGTTCTTAACATGGTCTCGTGTTTCCGGGATGTTCGGAATGATTTTCAACGTTTCTGTTAGGAAGCGTTGCCAAGTCGAATGTCAACAGAGGGCGTATGTTTGTGGACAAACCTGGGCAATACAGTCGATTTAAAAAGATAATTTCGCAATTGATCACATCCCTGGCACCAACCATGCGAATGAGATTTACGCAAAGACAAGGAGGATGAGTTCTTGACGTCTATGCTCGATCAAAAATCGATCGATTCCCTTAAAACTCACCTGTCAATGCACCATTGCAGGTCCAGGCAATTAAACGACGCGCGTAAGGCATTAAATTACCATATAGAGAAAACTTGTACGGAAATACGGAAATTATTTTCAACAGAAGAATCAGGCATTTACTCAGCCGCTAAGCTGAGAGCCAGGCGTGATGACAAAGTTTGCACATTTTATTTGGAACCTACCTACAGGGAGTTCATCATATTTTATATTAGAAGTTAGCATATTAGAAACGGGCACGGCAATACCCTAGAGGCAACGCCCCTCATCCCCAGTTTCTCTTTCTAGAACAGGTTTTCCTCGTCTGCGCTACCTTCAGAGAAGCATATCGAGCACAATCATCGCTGTACAAGCCGCTTGCGCTGCTTTTATATGCCATAGATGCAGCTTAGACGATACTCGCGTGTACATGTACCACGATTTATTCGTGTACATATACTCTTGTGACCTCTGCTAGCTGGGTTGAGTGGGCACGGCAGCACTGCAGAAGCCATGCCACCTACTTTCCGCCTCATATCGGTCTAATAGGCTAGTTACTACTCATACTACTGTACAAAAACTCACAATTTATTTCTTCTTTCGCTGCCGTTGCCGTGCGTGCCGTTCTTGGATATGTTTCCTTGTGCCTTGTTGCTTCGGAGATGTGGAGCTCAACGCAGGCCACAAAACGGTAGTCCTCGTAGAGGAAATTTCTCAATGTAAGAAGGCTTATGAAGCTGATTTGAGCGCCGTCAAAAAAGCTGTTTATACTGGAGGACGACCCTCAATCAAAGATCAGGCTAACAAAAGGTGCTAGCTAACAAAAACCGTCATGAACATAGACCTGACACTACCAAGACGAGAACGATGCACAAGTAGCTTAGATGTGAGGAATCAAAGAAATAATGTGTTCGCCTATAGAAGGGAACGAACCACATCAATTGCCGAACAAGCTATCGCAGAGGAACTATTCGGGGAAAAAAAACATCGTGTCGAATTGAAATCGCTCGAACCGGCTCCACAGAATAGGAAAAAAAGCCACTTTGCCGCCAGCAGTGACAGCGAAGTTTTACGGCCCTTGAGAGAAATAAAAAAAGCCAGAAACCTGAAAGGCAGCCCTATATCGGTTTGGGAAACATTTGCAAAGAAACACTAGGCGAGCCTGAGCTGCTACGAGATTCGGAAAAAATAGGAAAGAGGCGGCGCCAGCGCTCGCACTCAAGCGATGATGAGTGTGTCGTTAACGCATATGTCTATTCCTAGGACTACGGTAAAAATCGGTGTGACACTGAAATAAACACGCCCCGATGCCAACTATTACGGAAGCTGTTTACAGTTCGATACTTACAGACTTACTAATTTTACCTAAGTACTCAGTACCCTCTAAACAGAATCCGTGATTGAGAATATATTTCAGCAGTGCATAACCCACGCATAAAGTAACAGAGGCGTGGAAAAATAATGGATAGCAAAGTTTGGCGAGCATGGGTAGAGTGTTTTAGGAAAGACAAAGTTTTATAGGCTTTAGCGTGGCCATCATACTATCGAATATTTGAAACGATGTTTGTGCAAGTAATCCGTCACCATAAAAGCACATGCTTTCAATTTAAAGTATCCAAACATTCCACATCATTGGAGTCAGTTTACGGCCCTCCAAACACCCCTAATTTTACATGGGATAATTGGCAGCCTTACCCTAAATTTATCACTATCTGGAATCGCACAACCAATAATTGAGGGCATTTTAATCTACCTAGAATCAATTTTACCCACTATCAGCCAAATAAAAACAGCCAGTAGACGGCGACCAGCCCTTGAACATATCATTCAGCCACAACCTAAAGGGGTAGTCAATGACAGCGCACTGGGAGCAGGATACCAGCATTCCATAGATGATTCGGGGATTTATCAACAGTTACAGCATGTTAGTTGAACCTTAGTGATCGTATCAAAAATGTTTTTCTAAAAACAAACGTTCGGGGTGGCTGGTCCTGCGATAATGTGAGCTGCACATACGCGTGCATTTCAATAAGGCCGATGATAGAAACATATTTTATAACTTGTCATTTCCGCTGAGGCGTCCTCTGATGAAAATGAGGTCTAGACGATGTACATAATATCTAAAGAAATTGTTTTCGGCACCGGTAAGAAGGTTGCCTTGACAGCAACAGACTGGGCGAAATTTGTTCATCTGTGGATAGAAAGCTCAATGGCGTGTCGTGTGGCACCGGAAACAGTTGTGAGGTGAAGTTTCCTCAAGTTTTGAGGTTTCCTTTTGTACCGTGCAAAGCGTGTGTTGTCTACCTTACACCATTTTCATGTGGTCAAGTGTATGTACGACAGACAAGTGGGTGTATCTATGTTAGGTTGTTTGAACATAAACTTTCTTTAGGAGGAAACAGCTACTCGCACGTGGCTCAGCACTGTTCAGAGTGCAAATGCAAGCCTGCGTTCAGGGAAACAGTGCTACTGTCTGTGCACAGGGACGAGTTGACACACAAATTTATCGAGGCATATCACATAATAAAAGGGAGTGCGGTGCATTCGTGTTCCTTAGATTCATTTACATGAACGTAAGTTCGAATTTTTGAATCACTCCCTTTTTTAGCAAGGGTAAAACGCGCTTTTATCCACAGAGTTTGTTTGCGCCTGTCACCTTCGGAAATAAGACCATGGAATACGATTACGGATTGCCATGGATTGTGTTGTCACATGGGTTCCAGGTGAAGTATTTAAATGTGTGTTTGTTCTAATAGAAAATCAGCTTCTAGCTGCTGTTATTTGTCATGTCCTTTCTTAGTGTCCGTGTATGTGCCCTACCATTAAGAAGTTCCAAATGCAATAGCCACTAGTCCAGTTGTCCCTTCTTCTAAGTGCTGCAACATACGCTGGGTTCAGCCTAAGAGGGCACTGTTTTTTTTTAGCTTGTGTTCGGTGATATGTCACTCACTTTAGGAAAGTACAGATCAGCGTCTCAAAAAATACTAGGAAGAAAACTTCCCATTTTTGTTTGGGCCATTTTTATTTACTCCCCACCTTTCCTGCATAAAATATTTTGCCCCAAACAGAGCCACCTTCAAAAGGCATACTTTTAGAGCAGCCTATTACGACTACCACAAAAAAGCAAACCACTGAATGGCCCATATTGCGTGCTCTTGTTGCTGCTGGTGTGGAAAGCCCTTCGTTATTCTTGAACAGGCGTCTGGCGTGCAGACGGGAAACCACCATTATTGCTTTTTGTTTGTAGTTTACGTGTCTCCCTGGAGATGGAGTTTCTGTCACAGTTTCTGATGGAGTTTCTGTCAACCGTTTGGCTGTCCCGGCTTTAGAAGTGAAGCATAAAACAAAAAAAATGGAAGAGAAAAAAATAAAATATGGAAGTTGGGTTTAAAATAAAAGGAAGTTGGGGATAGAAGCCTGCTCAAACTCGGCGCACCGTGACGGTGGGACGGACGTTCCACTCTCAGGCCCCCTATCTGTCTACTACACCACCTCTAATATTTCACACTGAGCATGTGCGTGCCCTTTCCTTGCATTTATAATTCAGTATGGCAGTATGCCCTGTTATTAAAAAATGGTGGCATGGCTTTCACTCCTCAATAGTGTACTTCACCTCGTTCGTATTTCGCGGTGGGGGATATTTTTTGTTTTCTACCTTAAAGCTGTATGCACGCAGCTGAAACATAAGCATTTTTCGTGTGATTTAATGCTTCCGTCGATGCTTTTGAAGGGCTTGTTCACCGGAAAAAATGCGGATATTGTGTTTTCATGTGAATAGGCAAAATTTATAAGAACAACATTTTCTAGAAGACACCCCAATGGCTCTTTCACTGTTGCTATAGTGGCATTTCACTTTAAATGGGATATTTGCATTGAAACTTCTACGAGCGGACTGTTGGTTGTCTTTAGTGCCTTTATTTTGTTTTTCTTTTAGTACATACTGCAGTCCTGTAAGGACAAAGAGAGAGGACAGAAGGGAAAGGCACATCACTGACATGGTAGCGATGAATACATATTGTCACGAAGACAAGGACGAAGCAGTTGTCTTGAATGAGAAATACGTTTATTGGAGTGAACTTGTGCTCCCCTAACAACTCAAAAGAATACAGAGGCGGCGAAGCAGCCGTCAAAAAAGTGACTTGCACAGGCGAGTGCCGTCAAATCGAATGCCCCAGCGTCCGCACTGCAGGCGTTTTATATTTCGGCGCGCGTGGTTCTCGAAACGTCGATTCGCATCGAGAACATAGTAGATCCAAGAAGATTATTCTGGGCTGTTCACGTTAGATCGGAATGCTCTCCCTATCACAACAGATAACAAATGCGGCACAGAAAGAAAGAATGGAACACGCGCTTCCCTTGGCGCAGAGATAACGCAGACCGGCGCAGCCGGGGGTAAAAGCAAAACACAAATAAACAAACCCAATGTATGGTTCGCGGCATTACCCCCCCTCTAAGAGTGCATCGACCCGATGCTAACATAAGTGACAGTCCGAACAAATGAAAATAAAAGTTCGTCATCGTCCGTAGAAAGGTTTTAGGCGAGCCACGTGGACGACTTCAGGCCGCCTGCGTTGTCGTGATGTGCCGGAGTCACCATCAGGGATCACTTCGTAGGTAAGTTGGCCAACACGTCGTAGAATCTGGTAGGGTCCGAAATAGCGTCGCAGGAGCTTCTCACTGAGTCCGCGTCATCGGATGGGAGTCCAAACCCACACACGATCCCCTGGTTGGTACTCGGCGTCTCGGCGTCGGAGGTTGTAGCGCCCGCATCCACCAGCTGCTGGTCCGTTATACTAACTCGAGCGAGCTGGCGGGCCTCCTCCGCACGTTGAAGATATCCGTGGACGTCGGCGTTGAGGTGTCGTCTTCTACGTGCGGAAGCATGGCGTCGAGCATCGTAGTCGGCCTTCTACCGTAGACAAGCTCGAACGGCGTCAGCTGCGTCGTCTCCTGGATAGCCGTGTTGTACGCAAACGTGACATACGGGAGCACTTCGTCCCAAGTCTTATGTTAAACGTCAACGTACATTGACAGCATATCTGCGATTGTCTTGTTCAGACGTTCTGTTAGTCCGTTCGTTTGGGGGTGGTACGCCGTCGTTCTTCGGTGATCCGTGTTGCTGTAGCGTAATACTCCTTGCATCAGCTCCGCAGTAAATGCCGTTCCGCGGTCTGTGATTAGGACTTCCGGGGCTCCATGTCGCAGCACAACTTGGCTTATAAAGAACTTTGCCACTTCTTGTGTAGTCCCCCTCGGAAGAGCGGCGGTCTCTGCGTAGCGCGTCATGTAGTCTGTCGCTACGACAATCCACTTGTTCTGTGATCGTGACGTAGGGAACGGGCCTAAAAGGTCCATTCCAATCTGTTGAAATGGTCTCGATGGGACGGCGATCGGTTGTAGAAGTCCGGCGGGTCTTGTCGGCGGCGTTTTTCGTCGCTGGCAGTCACGGCAGCTCCGGACGTAGTGGGTGACGTCAGAGGTAAGGCCGGGCAATTAGCACCTCGCCTTGATTTTTCCAATAGTGCGGGCTGTGCCGAGATGTCCGGAAGACGGGTCGTCGTGGCACGCTTCCAAAATTTCGTCACGAAGGTCCGCGGGGATGACGAGAAGGTAATTCGCTCTTGTTCCGGGGCTGAAATTCTTCTTCACGAGGACGGAGTTTCTCAGGCTGAATGCTGGTAAGCTGCGTTTGAAGGTCCTAGGAACGGCAACGTTGCATCCCTCGAGGTACTCGATTATGACGCGTAAGTCGGGGTCGGCACGCTGCTGGGCGGCTAGGTCGCTCTCCGTCACGATCCCGAAGAACGCGCTGTCTTCATCAGAGTCTTGTGGTGGTGGGTCGACGGGGGCGCGGGACAGGCAGTCGGCGTCGGAGTGTTTCCTGCCGGATTTATAAACGACTGTAACGTCGAACTCCTGCAGGCGCAAGCTCCACCGCCCAAGACGGCCAGAGGGGTCCTTCAAATTGGGGAGCCAACACAGCGCATGGTGGTCTGTTACAACCTTGAATGGCCTTCCATACACGTATGGGCGAAATTTTGAAATCGCCCATATAATAGCCAGGCACTCTTTCTCAGAGGCAGAATAGTTTTTCTCCTCCTTCGACAGACCACGGCTGGCATAGGCGATTACCCTTTCGCAGCCGCTTTGCTTTTGGACAAGGACGGCACCCAAGCCTATATCACTGGCGTCCGTGTACATTTCCGTTTCGGCATTTTCGTCGAAATGAGCGAGCGCGGGCGGGCTTTGCAGGCGGGCTTTGCAGGCGTTTTTGCAGCTCGCAGAATGCTTTTTCTGTCGTTTTCCCAGCTGAAAGGGGTGCTGTCTTTCGTCAAGCGCGTGAGTGGCTCTGCAATGCGTGCGAAGTTTGCGACGAAGCGCCGGTAGTATGCGCACAGCCCGAGAAATCTTCGCACGCCCTTCTTGTCTTTCGGCCTAGGGAAGTTCGCGATAGCTGAAGTTTTTGCCGGGTCAGGTAGGACTCCCGCGGCGTTGACGACGTGGCCCAAGAACTTGAGGTCCTCGTATGCGAAACGGCACTTTTCAGGCTTCAGCGTCAACCCCGACGTACGAATGGCCTCGAGTACAGACTCCAACCTTGCGAGGTGTTCGTCGAAAGCCCGGGCGAATACCACTACGTCGTCGAGGTATACGAGGCAGGTGTGCCACTTAAGGCCAGCTAGCACAGTGTCCACGACTCTTTGAAACGTCGCTGGTGCTGTGCACAGCCCAAACGGCATCACCTTGAACTCGTATAGGCCGTCTGGGGTTATAAATGCAGTCTTCTCTCGGTCTCTCTCGTCCACTTCAATTTGCCAGTAGCTGGTCTTCAGGTCCATCGATGAGAAGTACTTCGCGTGGCAGAGGTGGTCGAGGGCGTCGTGATTCGGGGGAGGGGGTACACGTCCTTTTTCGTGATTTTGTTCAGTCGCCGGTAGTCAACACAAAACCTTAATGTGCCGTCTTTTTTCTTTACGAGTACGACGGGCGCAGCCCAGGGTGGCTGTATAATGTCGTCGCTGAGCATGTCGTCGACTTGAGTCCGGATGGCTTCCCGTTCGTGTGAAGAGACGCGGTACGGTGACTGTCGGGTAGGTCGGGCTCCATCTTCGGTTATTATTCGGTGCTTCGCTAGAGGGGTCTGACGTAGTTTTGCGCTCGACGAAAAACATTCGCTATAGCGACGCAGCAAAGCCAATAATTTGTTCCGTTGTTCTTGCGGTAGCGCCGGATTCACGTCGAAGGGCTGCGGGAGCTTGAAGGTTTCTACGGGGGTGCGTTCAAAGTCGGCGACCGCGATCACATCACTTGCTTCTTGTGTTTCTTCGAGGAATGCAATTGCCGCGCCCTTGTTTAAATGCTGGTACTCCTCGGTGAAATTAGTAACCAAATGTGGGATTGGTGTTCCTTGAAGCGCGCAATGCCTCTTGCGACAGACACACCGCGGTCGAGAAGCAACCTTTGGTTACTCTCCACGATAGCGTCAACGTCAGGAGCAGCACCTTCACAGTAGACGGTGATCATCAAACTTGCGCGGGGTGGCAGCGTGACATGATCATCGGCTATCCTTACAGCTACACGGTGTTCGGGGTTCGGTTCCGGCGTCATGGAGTGATAGGAGGAAAAAGTTATCGACTTGGTCTGCAGATCAATTATTGCGCCGTTGTCCGTCAAAAAGTCCATTCCGAGAATTACGTCGCGGGAACAGTTAGGCAAGATGACGAACGCGGCAGGGTACGTCGTGCCGTCTATGGTGACGCGTGATGTGCACGTTCCACTTGGCGTCACGAGGTGGCCTCCTGCTGTGCGTATATGCGGACCGTCCCATCTGGTCATAACTTTCTTCAGTTTATACGCAAATGGTCTGCTCATTACCGAATAGTCAGATCCCGTGTCTACGAGGGCGACTACGTCAAAGCCGTCGATGGACACCTTGACGTCAGATGCAGTCTTCCTCGAGTTCCGGGTTCGTCGGGGCGTCGTATCTCTGCTTGTACGTGTTGACGGTCGGGCACTGTGCATCGTCGTTGTCGTCGTCTTCTCAAGGGACGTCTCGGTCAGGTCGTGTACGCGTCGCGCCGTGTAGCTGTCGTCGTGTTCAGAAGTCTTGTCAGGGCTAGGTCGGGTCGTCGGAATGAGGGCATGTCGTGAATCACTGTCTTCGGTGCGTCCTTGCGTCGTTGGAGGGTTTCCAGTATTTCGCCGTAGAGCAACTTCACCTCCAGAAGTTGCTGCTTTTAGTTTCCCCCGCGTGGGCTGGGGGACCTTCCACGTGCGAAATCAGCATTGCTACGGCGGTTAGGCGACTGGTATGGGTAGGGCGATGGCGATCGGTGTGAGCGGGCTGGTCCTCGGTTGGTGTTGGACAGGTATTCGTCGATCTCAGTGGGGCGCTGGCCGGGTCGGGGGCATGGGGCGTCGACGGAGAAACCACGCAGTCCGAGTCTCCTGTACGGGCAGCGACGATAGATGTGATCGGCGTCCCCGCAATGGTAGCACAGCGGACGATGATCTGGCGTTCGCCAAACGTCAGTCTTCCTCGGCGTCTGGGTTTGGGCTGTGTACGGCGGTACGGTCGACGGCGGCGAGAGTGGGGACGGCGGCGAGAGTGGACGGCGGTACGGTGGAGCTTCTTGTAGACGGGTTGGAGCAGGGCGGGGTCGACGAACAGCCGCAGAATAGGTCATCGCCTGTGGCTCGCGGGGTGCCTCGGATGGCATAGAAGTGCCCAAAGCGTGTTGAACCTCTTCGCGGATGACGTCAGTCAGGGAAGCCACTTGAGGTTGCGGCGTCGTCGGAAAAAGCTTCCGAAGCTCCTCCCTGACCACTGCTCGGATGGTCTCACGCAGTGTGTCGGAGCTTGTAGCCCCGCCACCGATCGTCTCGGAAACCAGCACGTTGACCGGGTGATCGTACTGCCTCATTCGAGCTTCCAGCGCCTTCTCCATCGCGGCCGCCTCAGACGCGAATTCGGCCACCGTCTTGGGAGGATTGCGGACAAGGCAAGCAAAAAGCTCCTGCTTTACCCCTCGCATGAGAAACCTTAGTTTCTTTTCCTCTGTCATCTCCGGATCCGCACGTCGAAACAACCTCTTCATCTCCTCAACAAAGATCACTACCCCTTCGTTGGGGTGCTGCGTTCGAGTTTCGAGTAAAAGCGCTGCGCGTTCTTTTCTGACCACGGTAGTGAAGGTCTTAGTGAACTCGCTTTTGAACTGAGCCCAGTTTGTCAAGGAGCTCTCGTGGTTCTCGAACCAAGTGCGAGCCGAATCTTCCAAGTAAAAGAAAGCGTGCCGGAACGTTTCTGCGTCGTCCCACCTGTTGAATTTCCGGACGCGCTCCAGTTTTTACAACCATTCTTCTGGGTCTTCTGCGGGGGCTCCTCGGAATGATGGCGGTTCCCGTGGCTGCTGCAGAACGACAGGAGGATTGGCTTGGTTGAGCATGGTGCTGGTTGCGACGTCTTTCTTCTTCGTCTTCTCCGGTAGTAGACCGAACTCGGGTGGTAAATCTTGCACGCGGAGGCTGGCTCTTGTTGGACTGGCTTGGCGGCTTCCAGAGGTTGTAGTGGGCATGAAGGGTGCGCACCCAGCACCTCCACCAGATGTCACGAAGACAAGGACGAAGCAGTTGTCTTGAATGAGAAATACGTTTATTGGAGCGAACTTGTGCTAACCTAACAACTCAAAAGAATACAGAGGCGGCGAAGCAGCGGTCAACAAAGTGACTTGCACAGGCGAGTGCCGTCGAATCGAATGCCCCGGCGTCCGCACTGCAGGCTTTTTATCTTTCGGCGCGCGTGGTTCTCGAAACGTCGATTCCCATCGAGAACATAGTAGATCCAAGAAGATTATTCTGGGCTGTTCACGTTAGATCGGAATGCTCTCCCTATCACAACAGATAACACATGCGGCACGGAAAGAAAGAATGGAACACGCGCTTCTCTTGGCGCAGAGATAACGCAGACCGGCGCAGCCGGGCGGTAAAAGCAAAACACAAATAAACAAACGCAATGTATGGTTCGCGGCAATATCAATTAGCATGTTTTGCTAACACACAAAAATATATGTACCCAAATAACGGCGAAAGCACTGTTTAAAAAACAGGCACACAATGAAAAACCAATGTTACTCTGAAAGTTACGAAAGACCACACAAGAATTTCACATACAGAGAGCCAACAATAGAAATAACATGGATCTAGCAAATGCCGAAAAGTACAAACAGAAAAAAATCCTGAATCGCTCAAAAACAACAGGGAAAATAGAAGAACCCAAACAAAAAGTGGGCAAACCCCCGGCCCAAACATGCTTATAATTAGAAGGCTGCAAACCCTTTGCTGAAAAATCGGCTTCAGTTCGAGTGGGACATAGTGATCTGGGTAATACATTCCACTCCGCAATTGTCCGTTGAAAGAGCATTTCAATTGGTTTGAGTGGGCTGTTGTAAGGAAGAAAATTGTGTGAATGCCGATGTTTGGACGCTCGAGCAAGAACGGCTTAACTTAAGCATTTGCGTTGCGGTTTAGGTTGCGCTTGAAGCAAAATAAAATTTTTTGCTGTGAGCTAATTGTCGACGTTCAGCTAATGTTTGAAATTTTATATTGCGCCATTACTGGATAAGGGGACTCAGTGGACTTGTACTTACACAAAATGAAACGCACTTCTCGTGTTTGCACCATCTCTAGCTTTTGCTCGTCATTTTTTTAAAAAAAGGGTCCCAAACAATGTCCAGCGTATTCCAAAGTTGGGTATATTGCCTACGTTTGGGTACGGCAAGCAATGTTAGCGTATTCAAAGTTGGGTAATTGCTAAGTTTTATACACGTAAACTGTTTTCTTCTCTAGGGGCCACTCAAGTTTGTCCGTTATGAACCCAAGCTTGCGCTTGGCAGCTGCGGATACGTCATCAATGTGCTTAAACCATGATATTTTATTCGTAATTATCACCCCTAAACGTTTGTATTCTGGTTACTCTTTAATAGTTACCCCGTGATGCGATATGAAAATATAAATGGCCTTTTTTGTGTGTGATTAGAAGCACGATAGTCTTGTTTGAGTTTGATATCATGAACCACAACGCGCACCAATGGGCAATACGCTTCAGGCTGTAATTTAAAGTTATTTGATATTCAGGGCATGTAAAATTTTTGACAGCGATGCATTCTGCACATAATGGTACATGCACGTCAAATGAGACAGCTGAAGTTATATCATTCACGTATATTAATAACATAGCGGGGTCCTAGATTCTCCCCTGCGGATCAGCTGATCAGATTGTTAGTGCAGCAGATGAGTACCCGGAAATTTACAAATATTGAGCCCTGTTCAAAAGGTAAGATTTACTCCAACTAACACGACAATCTTAAATACTAAGCTTGATTAGTTCGATTAAATTGTACCAGAAAGACGCCATTGAAGGCGTTACCGAAGTCGAGAAACGACTGGGTCGATCTGACTGGCCGAATTAAGGGCAGACACAATTTCATGAACAATAGCTATCAGCTGCGTATGCGTTGATAGCCTTTTGCGAAAACTGTGCTGTATTTCTGAAAGTGAGGTATTCCATTCGACAAAATCACTATAAAATGAGCAACAATGGGATCCATTAATTCACAGCCTGAGGACGTTAATGAGATTGGGTGGTAGTTTTGTTTTAGTAAGTGGTCTCCTTTCTTATGTGCTGCCAATATTCAAGCCACTAGCCAATCATAAGGCAAAAGTGAAGCCGCCAATGCCAAACATAAAAATTTCAGTTAAGATTTGAATTATTAGTGAGTTTTGGCTGACCGTTTTTCCTGTCCACTCCGCTCTGATAGCAAGCGGGAGCGCCATTGCGAATGCGTGGCGCAGGTTGGCCGCGAACTTGCATGGGCTTACAGTTTCGCTGAGCGGGATGCCGATACCGGAGCGGACCTTCAAAAACGGTCAGTTACAACTATCTGTTGATTCAACGCAACGGAACAAGAACGCGTTAGGTAGCCATCTGGACCACTAGATGACTTTTCTCTTACATTAGGGGGCAATGATAACATGCCGTTACGCAATGAAATCTGCACGGGGCACGATGCAGGAAATATTGGATAACTATCGTCGCGCGGTGCGGGCAATACAGAATGGAAGTAGTCGTTTGCTTTGTTGGCCACTGTACGGGCGTCAGTGATAAGAGCCCCATTTTCTTGCATTTGTTCAAGCTAACACTTCTTGGAGACAAGTTAGCGGCAAAACGTTTCCGGGCTTTCTTTCATGAAGCTCGGCATCGTTATTGTAATATATTTGTTTCTATGAGTTGCTAGTGCAGCCGAGAACTCATCCTCCAACGTCTGAATGAGCTGTACACTTGCGACCTATTTCTTTCTTGCACGTTTTTGTCTCCTTTTTAAGTGTATGATGTTTCGATTAAAACTAAGGAATTTGCGATACTAGTTGACGCACCGTAATGAAACGTGCTTGTATGTACACTCCTTTACTGTTTTTCTTGAGTATTTCCAAAGTTTTTGAGTAAATCCCAAGCGCAGGCTTATTAGGCATAGATGTGTCAAAAAGATCGTATGAAAGAAGTATGCTATTAGTAGGCAGATACTTCCGGCTCCAGACATAATTTATATTATGGTAATGTGCTGCTTAAGAAAACAATGTTTAAAATTAAACCACCGTAACCATATTCATGCGTGATATTGCGTACTACTCTGCTTCAAGTCACCACCTACATTATTTCCAGCAGTGACCAATCAAGCAAATCCACAATTTTTTTGCATGACCACACGATTTCGATACAATAAAGTCAGCAGCCGCCATTATTTTTAATGAATTATCGAAGAAATGCATCTGTATAAAGAAGATTGGTACTAGGGAGTAGATGAGGCGGGTCAATACGCTGCGGGCACTGTAAGAATGTTGCCCCCAGCAGTTCACTTACAGTAATAACCTTTCGTGGTCCGTTAGTTGGGGGCAACAGTGTATTCGAAAACGCGCTCTTCAATAGTATCGCCACTTCACCCTGTGGGCCCCAAGATCACGGCGAAAATATACCGTGCCATGTACTGATTAGTCTATCATCCGTTATCCATCGTGTAGCCATGTTTCAGTAATGATTGCCACATGCGCGTCGTATTTTAAAAAAGCAGATCTCCAGATCATTAATTTATTACAACACGGTGAAAATTACGTTCAGGACACGCAGCTCCCTGGAGGCACTGTGTGGCAGCGGTCAATTTGTTTTTCGTCACCTGGGAACATCGAAAATTACACCACACAGCCATTCTGGAACCAAACCGGATATAAAGGGTACCGTCAAATTTCAGCTTATCAATAAGGTACGCTTCCTCGCAGTTACCTTTCTCCTCTCTCGCCGTTTTGCACAGTGAACTTGCGCAGAGTAGCTTCAATAAAAACTTTGTACAAATATGTCTTGCTCCCCGCAAATCTTTTGCACTACAGAGAATTCTCCCCTTCTCGAGAAAATCTCGAAAGTAAACCATAACTGGTCTTTTAGGGGCACCAGTTATTCTAATACTAAATATTCTAGCAACCCAATGGCATTTAAGTTTAAGCTTCTTTTCAAATATGCCATCTACAACCTTTTAAAGCAAAGCTTTAGTGCTCTCACCGATGGCGTCTGTAATGCGGAACGCCATGCAGGAAAACCAACTTCCTCTGACAATATAGATGATCATAGTCGGTTAGGTAAAAAAAAAAACCCTCCAGTGGGCCTGGAATTGAACCTGGGTCCTTCGTGTTATGACACCGGCGTCTATCAGATTGCTCCAATTCGACGTGGTAGAAAGCCAGTCGTAACACAGACGACAACAAAGGAAACCGTCACGAGAAAGGTTCGCATTCAACCATCGTAGTCGATAGACGGAGGGGCGCCGACTTTTTTGTTGAGCTTTCATCATTTTCGCCCTCGTATTCTTCGAGCCCAAGAACGACATCGTTGGAACGGTGGTTTCGGTCTTCGAGGCCGACAAAATTCCCAGAGTGTTGCTAAAATTATCCGTTTCATGTTTGATACCTTAGTCGGCAATGTCTCAATTGGTCAATATTTCTCCTGAATCTTTAGGAGAATTGTGTCAAGGTCATTCCATCGAGTGCCTAGATTTGCAACAGTAGTGTGAGTCGTTGCTAGTCTTTCTGGGTTATCAGAAAGCACGTTCAATATGTGTCCCTGGCCGCCCTGAAATTTTCCAGAACATTTTCTCAATGGTAAAACCGGGGTTCTCTTCCACGTCACCACACAGCAGAAGAAAACACATGCGTAAAAACGTCTCAGCATACAAAACAAAAGACCGTGGGCAGGGCCAAAGGAATAGCATTGGATCATCGCTGCGAAGTGTCTACACGCTTTCACTAACATCTGTAGTGAAGTAGTATTTCTGGATGAGCGACATTGTTCGTGCTGCCTCGCCATGGCCACAGGGGAATTGCAGCCGCCGGTCGTACATTTATATGTTATGTCATAGAACGTCACAGTTGCAGGATGATCCGAATGCAGAACAGTCAGACTGCTGAGCTGTGGCTCCAGAGATAGCAGCAATGGTTGATAGCAGATGTCTTCGATGTGGCAATCCGATTTACACGTTGAACCTGCACCCTCGTCTCGTTGAATTACGCCGGTGTATTGGTCCGCTCCATGGGATGGTTCGTCGCCGATACTTGCAACGAAAAGGTAGACGTGTGTGGTGAACAAATATGAGGTGCAGAGCACTTTAGGGGCTCGCCATGTCGTTCTAGCTCGCTCGCCGGACCCAAGTAAAGCCACACGGCGTTCCGTCGTAGCGGCTGTCGTCCCGGCGTAACTCATAGGCTTCGAAAGCCAAGCGGTTTATATAGTCTTTAGCGTTCGAAACTCGGGAACCGCTGGCGCTTGTCATACATCTCCCCGTTGTTTAGTGCAAAGAAAACTGTAGGCACGTTTGAGGCAAGCTATACGTAATTAACCGGCAGCACCCGCATTCATTTAGTTAGCAACCTCGTGGGGTTAGCTTTTTCGACAGTAAGCGAAATAACGTTGCAGTGCAACGCCGGTAGGTGCCGAAGGTACGCGAGCACTGCGAAGACTGGGAACGTTTAATTGCATTGGGAGCTCGCAGTGGTCGGATAACGGCGCTACAGCTTATTATGGTGAATCCCTGCTCTGCAGTTTCGCATTGAGTGGAACGGCTTTAATTTTTTTTTCTGCATGAACGATATCGTTCCTCCTGCCTCACCCTACCACTAAAGGCCTGTCATGTCGCAGCGTTTCCATCTCAAAACCACCATTTTACATTTACTGCGAAACAGTATATGTATGAACCTCACAGTTTTCATTTCGGTCAAGCCTATTTACTCGGCGCCGCTGCGGCGGTCCTGCTCGCTACTGCCGACACCCCTTTCACAGCTGTTATTCCCCTCGCCACCAGCGATGCCTTTTTCCCAAAATGAACAATCGGCTAATTACAGTGGTGGCGCCATTATCCGGCGTTACCAGATCAACTTGCCCGCTTTGAACGCCAACATAAGCCCAGAATGTTTTTCTGCGTAAAAAGCTCTCAATGCAACATTTTCACCCGTGTATTTCATGCCTAAGGATGCCCCCATCACCGGCTGCCCGTTTATGCGTGCACTGGTTGGGGTTAGAAGCCGAGGGCATGCATTACAGCAGTCTTCATGCCGCTACGATGACATGGGCCTTGTGCTGGCGGGAAATTTAAATTTGGAAGTCTCGCAGCTCAATGCTGTCCTGTCAGCTTTCCTCAATTTTTGAGCAGTTTGGGTTGATGTGTTACACAGACAGTGAGGTGCCTACGACGGGGGACGGAAATGGACATGTCTGTCCACTAGAATAAATCTCGAGTTTTCCACGTTTTAACTCGCTATGCACTTACAGGTGTCGTCTACTCGGAGGAAGAACAGCGGGAATACAAGGAGCATGGCGGAATACAAGCGCGAATGGATGCAAAAACCAGCCAAAAAGCCGCTACAGCTGGCGTTTGCACCAGAAGTTCTAGCCCGCAGAGTAGCTGGGAATTTCTCCCAGATAAACAGCAACATCGACGTAAGGCAATATTTCTTGGTTAGCGTGAGGGGCTTTCACAGCAGTGCCTTTCACTTCTAAGCACCCGCACAAAACTGGTTACCGGTTTACCAGGTACGAGTTGGGAAGGGAGCGATAGGGTTGGGGTCAGGAGGGGCGCCCTTACGCGGATATATGTTTCATGCCCTCACTGATTACATGTCAAATGGGCTGGCGGGAGCTTTAAACGTTACGTCCAGCGCCCCAATGCGAACTTTTAGGTGTCCTCAGTGATCGAGCGACTGGGTTGGTGTGTTGCGCATAAAATAAGATGCCTACGACGCGGCAGGGAAACAAACAGCTCCATTTTTGTCCACTCGAATAAATCTGTAGTCTTTCAAAGTTTTATTCAGCTAAGCGCTAATTACTAGATCGCAAATTACAAAGAAACGTGCTTTGTGTGGCGCATTGTGTGTACTGCACCCAGCTTCGCAGGTCATCCTTCTGTACAGAGTGTAAGAGCAAAAATGTTTTTAACTTTCAAATTGTTGGAAATTCTGCGCTGTCTCGTAATGCATGGCGTTTGGCGTGTTTGTGCGAATAGTTTTAGGTTTAGTCGCTATTAGTGGAACCACAAAAATTCTCGTTTTCATTCTTTTTGCGTTTGTAGGCTTAGTGGCGTCAGCACTACTTCCGGCTGGAAAAAAAAGTACGCCCATCTATCCGCGAGGGAGCCCCGATATGATACGACGCATCGGGGGGTTCAATTGGCGTTTCCATTGAGTTGATTCTCTAAATCGGGTGAAACGTGTTGTGAACGCGTATGATGCATTCCATCACATGCGGGTGTTCTCATACGCGGGAATGAGAGCGAGCGCTGACTGAACCGCCGCAGCGCGCTACCCGCTTTATATTCACAGCGCCTGAAGGAGAGGAGACAGCGGAGAAGACTCGCGCATGCGCGCATTTGCGCGCCGGAGCAGACGCGAGCGGAGCGAAGCGCGCGCGCGCAGCTGTTGTTGCTTATGATAATGAGACGGAGGGGGAGTGTTGCGCCAGCTGTCGGAGAGAAGAACGGGGGAGAGTTGCACATGCGCAGGTGGTGTGCGGACGCCGACGACGCAGGAGGGACATACCCCAGAGCAAGAGATGCGTCGCATCTAAAAAAAAGTCTGTGCGCGAGGCGCAAGCGACCCATGTTGTCTTTATTACAAGGATCCATGTAATGCTTTATGAAATATTTAGAATAACCACGCAGGTCAGCATTTAGAAACTTCTAGTACACATTGTTCACTTTGCTTGGAATGACAATGAGAAATCTTAGAAACGTGGTATACGGCAAAAAAAAAAAACTTGGCCGTTCGCCACTATTGCATGTAGAAACATATGAGCACAAAGACCATTACTGCGTTCTCTGTCGGTGTATTTGCAGGTTTATAGTAGTTCAAGGAAAGCTTTGGCTGATGTACAATAACAAGGGTCATACGTCTTCACCCTGAGGATGCGTTGCTACTCACCGAAGGTATTCCCGGTGTGATCACCGAAAGGAGAACTGCATCTTATCCTAAACGCAAAGGGCCTCCGGACTATGGCAGCGTAATATTGGCTGGTGGTGTCATTTCGAGGAATGCATAAACAGAGGCAACAATAAGTTATAGTCAAATAAAGGGGCGGTTTTGTTTCGGTACTGTACGCCATGCACCGCGTGTGGGAAAAGTTCATGAAGTAGGAAAATGGACAAAAGGTAGTTTTCCTGCGTCGAGGAAACACAACGCTGTGCTCGTATTTCCCTCCCCTTGCTCTAAATAAAACAATAAATAGTCGTTTGCAATATTTCTCGTGAATTTCTTATTTATTCATGCGTGTAAATACGACACAAAACAAATAATTGTCATTGGTTAGGATATCGAACCTCAGTTCACATGACGTCACACTGTTCATAACATTATTTTACTATTTTAAGTAAGTAAGACTTAACATCTTCCATGTTAGTATTTCTCGCATGAAAGGCGATGATCAAAAACAGTGAGAATAAATATAATGAACAAAGTACAACCTTTAGCGGATATTTTCCGCTTTAGCAATTTCAAAGCGCACTACGGCTTGTATGGTTTAAAGGTCCGGTACCACAGTTTAACCGATACAAGCGAGGTTACATCTGTATTTGCTGCCCCATTCGCCGCACTGAGGGGCATGTGCCGTACTTCTGAAGCAAAACTGGAAGCAGCTTTAGAACCACAGTGCGACATGCGTTACCGTACCAAACATCAAATCTTGTGGTTGATAATTTTAAAATAACGTATTTTTAGTGAATATTGCAGTGGAATTTGAACTTCTTGCATTTTGTAAAAAAAACAGCAGTCGGAAAGGTAGGAAAAGTGTTATTTCAAACATTATATCATAAAAAACTCCGTGCAAAAACTCTGAAATCACAATTTCTACACGCAGAATGCTTAGCGTTTCCTATAGTGACCGTAAATATGGTCTTTAAAAAAAGAAGACATGGGAATGGGCAGGGCATGTAATGCGTAGGCAACATAACTGTTGGTATTAAGGGTAACATAGCGGGTCCCTAGAGGAGGCAAGCGTGGCAGGGGTGGTAGAAAGTTATATGGGCAGATGAGATCAAGATGTTTGCGGGGATTAATTGGTCGCAGTTACCATAGGACCGGGATAATTGGAGATCTATGGGGAGGTCTTTGCCCTACAGTGTGCGTAGATAGGCTAATTATGACGATAATTCAAATATTCCCTGTTCATTGCCGATGCATTAGTATACGTTTTTGCTGTCAGAAGTCATCTAACGAAATTCTTGGAACCAATCGGCCTGTTTACGTGTCCTTGAGAGTGAAAGAATTTTGGGAGAAGTCAATTGCTAATCTGCCCAAAGCTTCTGACAGCAGCTGTCATCATCAATCGCAAAAACCCCTCGGTGAATGTGTGAAAATTGTGGCTAAATAGGATGACGTCGCAGTGAAATAAAGATAGGTAACTCCGTTGTGAGCTTCTTCTGACAGCTCACATTCATATTTAACAAACGGCCCTGAATGAATGTATGACAACGTTGTCATGCCTAAATTCAACCTTAAGGCTAGGTAACCATAACGGTTAACCTGACGACAGTCAAAGCAGCTTGAAAATATGTGTACAGCAAACTACGGGTACCAGTTTGCGATCTTCGCAATCAAAACATAGATATAGGCCTAACAATAGCCGCATACCGAATAGGTAAATCAAGTTGCCGATTTGTTTCTGGCACATTCTGTGGGCACCTTTCTCCGCTTTCCTTCTTTCTACATCAGTCTTTACTGGTCTTACGGCAACTTGGAACTTCATGGTAATAAGCTACGATTCGGTTTTATGGTAGCTTCATACAAGTAGTACGACACAGACGCCATGCACTAGTAAATATCGCCAGAGGAAGCCGCGACACTTTCCCATTCAAAGCTAGTCAGCCGACCTAACTATACGTCGAAGCCGTGAAGCGTAGGTGTAAAGTGCGGTTTCAAACGATAGGCTGTGACTGCGCATGCCAGGTATCGACTTCCGTTTCCAATATGTTTAGTTTTATTTCAGTGAAGCAGAAGTGCGATTTGCGGGAAGTTTCTGCTCACAATTCGTTTTTTCGTATTCTGGAAAAAATTATGCTCCCTCATTCAGCTGTGATGGCCTGATTAAAAATCCTCGTGCGAAGTGTTGCGTAAGGGGTTGTGCAATTTCTAGTGCTGTAATACGGCTCCACCCATACTCTAGTGAATGTGAGGAGCGCATTTCCCCTCAATAAAAGGGCGTGCCTTTGAAAATCTGCCTCCGGCAAGGTTTAAGGTAACGTATACCCGATTAGGCCTAATTTGCGAAGGGAGAATTTTATATCCGAATGAAATTAGACTTGTGACATACGCGTTACAAATATTGGATTACTTTTGATCACGAACACTTTACTGTAACAGTGTTATGTTTCATTTAGTTCCTTCAATGCGTAACGGTAGTTTATATTATATCAATTAAGTTTAGGCAGTAAGTGAATACCAAATTACCATTACAATAGTTCTCGCTTTTTTTTCGGGGGTTAAGTGAGCAAAAGGTACACAGCTCCGGCAAAAAAAGTCAATGTCTTTTGTTTCTTTCTTGAATCCAGCGAGCGTGGTACAGCGATGATCAGTACGCGACTTTAGTCACCTGTGACGAACGTTTGAGCTGCATGCGTGCAGGTACCGATTTTCATGACTTAGTTTACCGGCGGACTCGCTATTTTCTTCATGATACTTACATCGCTACTGTAGTAAAACGGTTGTAGGATAAGTAACCCGGGATGTAATCTAATAATTTATAGTTATTGTTAAAGTAATCGGTAACTTTTTTTAGTAACATGGATTAGTCTGCCGTAAATGCAGCAGTACGGCTACAAACGAAAGCAGTGCACCTTTCTCAGGAACTTCGTCGTTGAAGAAATAGTACCTAGCTCAGGAATGTACTCTTCCCCAGGGGGTTTCCCGAAACTGGTCATTTACACTGGTCCTCTAAAATTGGTTTCCCACTTTAGGGCTAAAACAAAGTTTTTCCGCTATATTTGTCACCACTGTATATATACATACAACGAATTATCTCCGGGTGGCACAAAATAAGGCCGATATAGCAGCGCAAACAATCAAGGAGAGATAATTTCATTTCGGCCTCATTGTGTTTCTACGACCGCACACCTGTGCAGCCTACATGACGAGACCGGCCCAGTGATGCGCTTGGGCTCTTCGATGAAGAGTGCCAGGCACGCAGCTGACTATCAAGGGCGCTATGCTCTATCGACTATAGGCATATATTTAGACTGTAAGGAGCTTCCTCGCACAACCCAGAAACTATTCGTGCGGTGCCTTAGTCTCATTTTCAAAGATCCTAATTGTGTTGGTCTCAAGTGCATGCTCCGAACGTAGACTGGCGTTTCCAGTCGTAAATCGTGCTTGCTGAAGCCAGGATGTGGCACAAGTAACTCCTGATACAACTGCCCGTCCCCGCCCATCCGAATAGAATACTCGGAATTAAGAATGTTGCGAATGAAGGCAACGCCGTTAAAATATTAGTGAAAGCCGTGCCTTGCTAAGTAACTCGGGGGAAGAATTCCAAAGCATGCTTTCCGCACTGGACGAACAGAGTAGAACCGTGGGCCTAAACATTATATGCAGAAAACTAAAGTAATGATCAATAACCTCGGGACAGCACGCAGTTTGAGATAGGTGCGAGGCAGTGGAAGTGGTAAGCGAATAGGTCTACTTAGGCCAAGTTTGTGACCCCAGATCCCAACCATGAGGCAGAGATAATTAGAAGGATCAGAATGGGTGGGGTGCATATGGCAGGCTTCTCAGATACTGAATAGCGGCCTATCATTGTTGCTGCTGAAGAAGAAAGTGTATGACAGCTGCATCTTACCGGTACTCACCTCCGGGGCAAAACTTGGAGGCCACTAAGGGGGTTCAACTTAAATTGGAACGACTCAGCGGGCAATGGAGCGGAAAATGTAGGTGTAACATTAAGGGACAAGAAGAAGGCGGAGTGGGTCAGAGAGCAACAGGTGTTAAAGACATATAGTAGAAATAAGAAGAAGAAATGGACGTGGGCAGGGCATGTATGCGAAGGCCAAGATAACCGCTGGTCATTAAGGGTAACAAGTGGGATCCCTAGAGAAGGCAAGCGTTGCAGGGGGCGGCAGAAAGTTAGATGGGCAGATGAAGATCAAGAAGTTTGCGGGGATAAATTGGTCACAGTTGGCACAGGACCGTGGTAATTGGAGAATAGTGGGAGAGGCCTTTGTCCTGCAGTGGGCGTAGATAGGCTGGTGATGATGATGATGATGAAAGCCGTGCTATGAATTTTGATTCGTCGAGCCGCTGAAACAGCTGTAGAGCATCACAGGCAATGGTAAGGCTAAACCACTCAAGCCATACGAGCATGCATGCTGTGAACGCTTTGACACCTTAACCCAGAGAACAGTTCTTGTGTTGTTTATCTTCATTGCTTACATAAATCACCTAACGAATAATACATGTACCAAATATCCGCCTGCTGACCAGCGCAACTTTTACTGCCTCATTTACGTTGCTGTCTATTACATCGTATCTTTCACAGTTACATTGCAAAATTTCGGGAATTTTTTGCCGAACTTTGTTGGTGGTTTGAGTTTCGCTGATACCGAATAAACTCTGTTCTCTTTTGTACTTCTTGGGAGTAGCCGACGGCGAGCGTGGATGACACAGAAAACAAGATTAAAAACTGCATTTACCGGTTGTAGGACAGAAAGTATGTCAAAGTCATAATAATCAACCGGTTTGGATTTGCGGCTGAAGTCGAGAGTTCGTACGTGCTTTTCCACGAAGGCAGACTTGCCGGATCTAAATCAACAGCGTAATCTGGCCGATGGACGTGTCTCTTGCAAATTCTTTAAATTGTAACACGTTTGGCCAACCGTTTATCGCGAAATTTAGGTTGCATGCTGAACCTGTAGTTTGAGGAAACTCCGCAAACTACAGGTATCCACTGTATCCACTGCATCCACTGCCCTGCGCTAAAGTGGCAACAGAGAGAAATGTACCTCGCTTCAGAAGCTTAACTTGTAGGGTCGCACCTGCAGCAGAGTTCACGGCAGTACCTCTGCGGCAGCAACGCGTTGCTTTTTGCAGGCGTGAGACGGACGTCCGCTGACCTGAGGGAAGTTGACATGTCAACAGCACCTTTACTGTTGAACAGGCATTGCCGTAGGGCCCGATACGTGCCCAGCATTTCCAACTAAGTTGTGTTGCTGTCAGAGACCTCGCGAAGACAGCAACCAAAAAGGGGGAATGCAAGAAGGGCGGGCTTACTATTGGGCTTGCCTTGCTGCAGAAAATGCTTGCTTGCTCATTCATTCCTGTTGCCCCGATGGCAACGCGCCTATGAAGAAAAGGAAGCTGGGACCGCCGCTCATGTCGGCAAGAAAAAGGGCGCAGCATCCAGCTGTCACATCTCGTAAAACCTCATAACGTCTACAAAAGGCAACTTTGTCCTATAAAAGAACGGATTGGTGTCACTCGCATAACTTCTCAACTGACCGCATCTTTTTCTGTTTTGTTTTATCGTGTTTTGTTTGTTTACTTCAAGTGAATTCACTCTTTTTATTTTTTGGAGTGTCTTATATTGCTGCACTGTTTCTGCCAATGTTTTAGTTCTTCTTCTTCTTCTTCTTCTTCTTTCTTCTTTCTCTTCTTGTCTTCTTCTTTGAGTCGGTTTTTTGTTCGGCTTAGGGTTCGGGGGGTTCTTGGTGTGATGTGTAGGCTGTCGGAGCTTTTTGGCTTCATGTTTCTGGGGGTCTTCTTGTTCTGGTCTTCTTCTTCTTGGATTCTTCTTCTTCTTTTCTTATTATTGTTCTTCTTCTTCTTTTCTTTTCTTCTTCTTCTTCTTCTTCTTCTTCTTCTTCTTCTTCTTCTTCTTCTTCTTCTTCTTCTTCTTCTTCTTCTTCTACCTCTCCCCCTGCTCTGAGTATTTGGGTGCACAAATGCTATATGATTTAGACTTCCTAGGAACAGAATTTCCACACAGTCAAACCTAAGTCTTAAGACTCACCTACCCATAGGAAATTTGAATCACGCTGCTGAAACTGGGACTATTGGTATGAGCAATACTTATTCCTCATAAAGGATAACGCGCGTGCAACCTGAAACCGATTCCAACCATCGCGCCGCACTTATAGTTTATTGCCGTATTTACTACAGCGCAGGTACGCCGCAAATCAAGTCTAATGCCAATTTGCCTGCCTTTCAGGCAAACCATACGGTTGCGAGGCTTGGCCCGTTTTTTATATCAAACATTTGCAACAGTTCCACCTTTATCCCCGCTTATCTCTCCTCACGTTGCATTAAACACTTCAAGAGGTTTACCTAGAACGTGTATGCGCAAACATTCACCTGCACTAATTGTTTTGGGAACCTATCTTCGAGTGCATTATGCTACCTGCCAATGCGATTTGTCGAAAAAAACATTGAAAAGTTTGAAGAAGCCATCGAATGATTGTTATTTCGCTTCAGCGGTTTAGTCTCATTTTGAGAATTCAAATGTTTTTGCATATATGAAAATTATTTATTAAAGAAAACCAATAATAAAATAAATAATAGTAAGCACTACTCAATTTCCAGAACCTTCTAGTTTGTCCTACAATATGAAGTGAGAAGCTGTAGGTATTCGAGATCCCAGTTTTTTTAAACTATTGTTACAAAAAATTAAAATAGGCCGAGGGGTGCCTTTACCTTTACCTTTACATAGTTTACTTTTATCTGCATTCTTTCTGGCTACTGCCCCTTTGACGGGAAGAAAAGCGGCAGAAATCCTTGCCCTGGAACATTTTTGAAAGCATTACTTCTAGTGTGGCTGATGAACGCCAGCGTTAAATTCGCATTCCCAAGCTGCCTTTCCTGTCTACGCAGACGCTGCATCAGAGCAGCTCAAAACACGGGCGCCTCCCTATGTGTGTGGGTGTTTCGGTCTCGACTGCAGCAGGCGGGCTCTGTGAGGACTAGAGGCGAGCAAATTGCTTAGCGGAGTGCCAAATTCCCAAACCCAAGTGAGAACCGTGCGATGCGTGAAAGGGCAAATGCGAATTCTAACCCCATCGGCCGGAATACCTAAGTTGAAGAGGCGTGAAATTAGGCACTTCGATCCGAGAACAAGGCATGCCAAAAACATTCTATGTTGTTGACGAGATGTCTTCTCCGCTCAAGAAGTCGATAAGGCGAAAGAAAAATAAGGTATTGCAAAGTAAAGTACAGTTTACACCCGCATAAATTTTAAAGTAAAAACATGTGCATGCTCAAAAAGCATGAAGACAATCGGGAATCTATTTGCGCAGCCATGAAGGCCCAAAACATAGTTTAGTTTGGGGCGTGTTATGCAGTAAGAAGCGAAAAAAAAAACGCACCAGCTACGGTGGCTCAATTTAGGAAGAAATTGGGCATTCAACGTACGGCTTTGTTAATGTTGGCACAGTTTGTAGTTTGTGTGTCTTTGTGTTTCCGGTTAACTGGGCCGGATGTGCGGCTCTTTGTTCATAATAGCCTAAGACGCCTGCACGGCTCGCTAATTATAGGTCTCGAAACGTCTCCTACAGCTCAGAGTCTCGCAAAATCACGGATTCTCCGAAAAGGCGCACCCTGCACAAGCGCAAAGTGAATGGCGAAGGACTTCACTAAAGAGCATGCATCTACAGGGTGTTATTTTTAATGTTTGTTATAACTGGAGATGCTAGTCTTGCAGTTGCTATTAGCAGACGTTCTGGAATCATAACTTCCCAGCTATTCTAGAGCCTATGGGCACGGAATCATCCTTCTATGAGCACACGCTACGGCCTAAATCAATAATAAACAAAGATCGTTTTGCTCGCCGTCGAAGCAGTGCCAACAAAAAGGAGCTCGAATCAATGTGGAAGTTTAAGGTCAGGGTAAGGTGGTTGGCGACGAGTTGTAAAGTTTTCACGAACATATGTAACAAGCCGCTCTATGAAACTACAAATGCTTAGAATTCTCGCAAAACGTTCGAAGTTTATTTGTTGAAGACTTCTGCCTAAAAATGACTCGTGGCCTTTTTGACTACACAAAACCACAAGCACCACCGGCATGGAAACAGCAGTTAAGGGCATTTGGAATGTACTCGTAGTTATAAGCGAGGTCGAACGGTGAATAAAAATGGGGTTTAAGACGTGAGGTGTACTGAAACGAAGTTGACGCAATTTGGTCATTCGGTGCTCCTAATTTGTCAATTCTTACGCCCCACTTCTCCAATAAGGTAAGGCCTAATGAATATTGGATACAGAAAAGCAGGTCCCGATAACTGCAGAAGGTGTCATCTTTTCAAGTTTAACTAGAATATGCCTAATTGCAGCGCACTTAGATTACTAAAATAAGTACAGGGGAATTCTGGTTGTCAAAGGTCGATGATAATGGAGCTGCAACCACCCGAAGCTTGGTGGCCGAAACTTAAACCACTTCCGTTCCATCCCCACACACCCACCTATCAATCACCAACGGTGAGTTGCACATAGGTAGTGTAACCCCAACAACCTCCCGCAAGCTCTCTCAGTAAACATAAAACTTTCGACAACGCCGTTTCTTGGTTGCTGAGCAGCGTTGTCTGCATGGCAAAATCCTATTAGTGCCCAATTTAAGGGAAAATAATTAAACAAATGAGCAGCTTGTACATTATTTCCTTCTGCAGAATACTAACCTTAAACATTCACTGCATTAAATACAATGCCCTCAACATCACATGAAATGTAAAACATGCGACCCAGTTAGTGGTAGGAGGGTTTTTGGTTACTAGAGATCTCTAGCAGCTTGCGAGGTTATATTAAGCGCAGAACGCGCGTACATGGATTCGTCGCCCCCCCTCTATTTTTTTAGACATTCAGCCTCCTTCATCCTAGGAATGTTGTTTCGCAATACCAAGGAAAACTTCTTCTGATGTTTTTGTGACTGATGCAAAGGCTACGCGACTGGTGGCCTGAAAACACAAAGGTCCCAACCGAGGGATGGGGATACATAGGCTACAGGCTTGCACTGTTACCACTCTGTAATTCGAATGACTCCGGATTCATCCACCTTTTCCAGGCCCCAAATAAAATATAAATTAAACGGGGACAAGACTTCGGAGAATTGAATGAGAATAAAATTAGGCGCGGTTTGCGTGAAATTGAATGGGAAGTGACTTTTGGACGATCCGTGTGTAACTTTAGCTGAGATCTGCAGCCACATTACGTCTTGAACCAGGATTACTACAACAAAACCGACTAATCGTTTCCTTTTATTTTACCGTCGGCTGATGTGAACTAGGGAAATAAAGCTGTGGCTCAAGTCAATACCCCAAAATACAAGCTTTAAACGGGTAAGATTCTCGTGCAACATTAAGGGCGCCCCGCGGCTTCTGAGTATGACTACCGTCGTACTCCGTATCCGCTAAATCACCAGAACCTATTGCACTAGGCGCGGCCACTCTTTACTTCTGTGCAGATCACAAATTCCTCAGATTTCATCAGGAAGTGAATTGAAGGTGGGGGGAATATACTAATTTCTAACTAAGCGTCAAAATCGGGTGAAGCGTCTTGATACATGGAAGGTCATATTGTTACGTGCGTTACGCACGTTACGCGTAACGTTACGCACGTAACGTTACGCACGTTACGCACGTAACGCACGTAATTGTTACGCACGTTACGCACGTAACGCACGCAATTGTTACGCACGTAACAATTGTGGTGGAGGGTGCCGGGTACGCCACGACGGATCCTCAGCACACCCAGGTTCTTCGCCGAAGCCGACGAAGTCGCTGGTCTACCACCATCGCTGGCCGGAGATGCCCAACGAACCAGCTCAGCGCGTGGCTCCACTGACCACCTTGCAAACATCCACGAGAGCCCCGCGACTTCTCTGGCGAATCCGGTGAGGATGTCGACGATTGGCTACGGCACTACGAACGAGTAAGCCGATACAACTGATGGGACGCGACCATGCAGCTCGACAATGTTCCGTTTTCCCTGACTCACACAGCGTTGATTTGGTTCGAAAATAATGAATCAACCGTCACCAGTTGGGATAGCTTTGTAACGGAAATCAGGAAGCGTTTTGGTGACTCCGACGCCAAAAAGAAAAAAGCCGAACAGACCTTGCTACAAAAAGCTCAACTCCCGGGGGAAACATGCACGGCATACATTGAAGGCGTGCTGCAGCTCTGCCGGATCGTAAATTCAGCGATGTCTGAGGAAGACAAAGTGGGTCACCTTCTTAAAGGCATCGCCGAAGATGTTTACAACTTTCTGATAAGCAAAGATCAGCTGAACACTAGGGCCCGATGTGATCCAGCACTGCAGGACGTTTGAAGTTTTGAAGATGCGGCGCGTTACGACCAAGTTTGGACGTCTTGCCAATGTCACCACGGTCGCTGCAGTTGATTTTGGCCGCGTCAGGCGACCTCGCTGAGATTGTGCGGCGTATCGTGCGAGAAGAACTCGTACGGCACGCAGAGTTGACTCAGCGGCCTGATGACGTTCGCGATGGCTGTGCAATGCAAGAAGAGCCCTTGAACGCTTTCCCAACCAGGAACACCCGTTTCAACTCAATGACGCTTGCGGATCCCCGGGAGCTGGCACCTCACGTCGACCGGGATGGGAGGAGCCGTAATGAGCACCTCAACCCCCATACCTATCCCAGTACCCAAGCTATGTCGGACGCCCTACCCTCGAGTACAGAGACGGTCAGGCCGAGTTTCGGAGAGAACCTCCTGTCTGCTATTTTTGCGGATGCGTTGGCCACATTGCCCGTTATTGCCGCCGCCGTCGCCAAACACCGAGATTGGAACAACGGCCCGTGTTCTCGCGCACTACCTACCCTCGCGATTTTGGGGGCTAGGACATCCGCAGTCAGCACTTCCCCTAGACAGGAGGCATTCCAGCAATCTCGTCGCAACAACTCTCCGGCCTCTGACAGGAGTGTCACGCCCCCGACATCAGCGCCTACGGCGGTCCCCTCTCCACGACGTCGCTCGCCACCGCCGGGAAACTAGCCGGGCGCGGCCGATGGGGGGAGGTCGCGGGACAGTCTTTTCGGGAAATACCTCTGCCTGTCTTAATGTTAAAGAACAAAGTGGATGTTATAATTGACGAACATTCCCAGTAAGCGCTTTGGTGGACACTGGGTCTACGGTTTCGGTTATGAGTTTGAGATTTAAACAGAGTTTACGACGAAAGGTGATGTTTCATTGGGATCAACCTGTTACATTTCGTGGAGTTGGAGGCGAAGTGTTGTGTCCGCTTGGGACTTGTTTAGCAGGAGTGCATCTCGGTGGAAAGGTGTTCAAGACAGAATTCACTGTACTCCCCCATTCCACACACGATGTCATATTGGGTATTGACTTCCTGAAAGAGTGTGGCGCTACTGTTCATTGCGCGAATGGAGAAATTCACCTGCCAGATGATGTTCCTTCACCCTCCATGGACGATTGCACTGATATCGCTGCTCTTTCTGTATTGGAAGACTGTGCCGTACCAGCACTTTCGGCAGATTTATTGTTGTTACTTCGCCCACAATCCGTTCAAGCACGTTCGAAGCCTTGGTGGAGCCAGTACATGAACGCTGTGCCAAAAAGAACCTACTTGTTCCGCGCTGTGTCGTCTCAGTTGCTGATGGCTGTGCCAGATTGTGGGTGGTGAACTGCTCAAACGAAACCACCGTGCTTCCCCAGGGCATGAAAATTGCTTCGTACGACGAATATGCCCCCAGCCGCAATTTCTGCACTGACCGATGCCCCAGTTCATTCTCTGGATCCTTCTCCCAGGAAGCAAAGTTCATTGAAATGATGATAAATCTCTCCGCTCTGACGAACGCCGGTCTCTATTGAGGATTCTTTCCCGGTACTCTGCCGTATTTGATTTTTCCCAGACCCGCTCCACGCTGTCGTTTCCAAAATCCCGGGCGCACCACGTCATAAATACCGGATCAGCACCACCAATTAGGCAGAAACCTTATCAAGTATCACCATCCGAAGCGCAAGTTATTAACGACCAAGTCGGCGAAATGTTGAAGCAAGGCGTGATTCAGGAGTCCCGAGTCCTTGGGGAGCGCCCCGTTATTTTGGTGAAGAAGAAAGACGGCTCCTGGCGGTTTTGCGTTGACTACCGCCGCCTGAATGCTGTTCACAAAAAGGATGTATATCCTCTACCAAGGGTTGACGACGCTGTTGACTGCCTCCACTCAGCTTCTTACTTTTCTTCCGTCGACTTAAGATCCGGATACTGGCAGATTCCTATGCATCCAAGTGACAAAGAAAAGACGGCTTTCGTCACCCCAGATGGACTATACGAATTTAAGGTTATGCCCTTTGGCTTGTGTAATGCGCCTGCCACCTTCGAACGCTTCATGGACACAGTTTTTGCGTGGTCTGAAGTGGAACATATGCATGTGCTATCTGGAATGATGTCGTCATTTTCGGTCGCACTTTCGACGAGCCATAATTCCCGCCTAGCTGTTGTGCTTGAACTGCATACAGAACGCAGGCCTCGTATTGAACTCAAAAAAATGTCGCTTCGGCGAGCGCCAAGCCCTTGTTTTAGGCCTTTTGGTTGACAAGGATGGTGTGCGACCAGACCCGAACAAGACTGAGGCTGTTGCGTCCTTCAAAGAGCCACAGTCTGTAAAGGATTTAAGAAGTTTTCTTGGCCTCTGCTCCTATTTTCGACGTTTCGTGCCCAGATTTGCTGACATTGCGTCTCCCCTAACGCGCCTGCTTCAAAAAGACGTCCCTTTCATCTGGACTCCAGAATGTGAAGAAGCTTTCCGCCAGTTGAAGTTTGTGCTTACATCGGGTCCAATCCTGCGCCATTTCGACCGCCTGGCCCCTATAGAAGTTACACAGACGCTAGCGCAGTGGGGAATTGGTGCCGTGCTAGTTCAACGTCTGACGGCCGTGAACACGTTTATCGCTTATGCCAGTCGTTCGCTGAGCAAAGCCGAGCGTAATTACACGGTCACGGAGCAAGAGTGCTGGCAGTCATATTCGCGACTCAACGCTTTCGTTCTTACCTGTACGGCCACAGCTTTACCGTAGTTACGGACCATCACTCACTGTGTTGGCTTGTGAACCTCCGCGACCCTTCAGGCCGTCTTGCACGGTGGGCTTTGCGTCTTCAGGAATTCAACTTTACGGTCACCTACAAGAGCGGCCGCAAACATTCCGACGCCGACTGTCTTTCCCGCCTCCCAATGGAAACAACAGACGGCGATTCTGATAACCTCGACGACTATCTTGCAGCTGTGACCATGGAGTTTCCCGACCTCAGTACATTCAGGAAAGCACAACTGCAAGATCCGCACCTAGCATCACTGTTCGATTCAGCACGTCAAAGTCCAACGCGCAGCTCCTTCTGTGTGCACGACGGGTTACTCTACAAAAAGAATTACTCGTCAACCGGTTCCCGATTGCTTCTTGTGGTTCCCCAAAGCTTGCTTACATCGGTTCTCCAAGCTATGCATGACGATGCCACTGCGGGCACATGGGACTTGCTCGGACGCTTCATCGCACGCGCCAGCGCTTTTACTGGCCCAAAATGCGTCAGGTGACAGAACGATACGTCGCTAGTTGCCCCGAATGTCAACAGCACAAGACTCCTGCGTCAAGGCCACTTGGCCGACTGCACCCGGTAAACCCACCGCACTCTCCATTCGAGAAAGTTGTATCGACCTGCTCGGTCCATTCCCACGGTCAGCGCACGGTAACCGTTGGATAATTGTCTGCGTGGACTACCTCTCCCGTTACACAGAGACCGCTGCGCTCCCATCAGACTACTGCCACCGAGGTGTCTAACTTTCTTTTGCACCGTATTCTGCTCCGCCACGGCCCGCCTCGCGTCATCATCAGCGACCGTGGGCCCCAATTCACCGCCGATGTTGTCGAAGAACTGCTCCGGCATTCTTTCTCGCAGCTTCGTCACTCAACCCCTTACCATCCGCAGACGAACGGCCTCACTGAGCGCACCAATCGGACACTTACGAACATGATAGCTATGTACATTGATTCCAAACACAAAAACTGGGACGCCATCTTGCCATTCATTACGTACGCGTATAATACCCGCCCGCCACGAGACCACAGGATACAGCCCTTTCTACCTCCTTTATGCGCGTCCGCCGTCGAGCACTTTGGACACGATTTTTCCTCGTTTTCTGTGAACGATGACCGCAGCGTAGCTAAGACTCTGTGCCTCGCTGAGAAGCCCGTCGAATCGCTAGGTTACGTACTATGGCCCTCGCAAGACCGGTCGAAGTTGCGCTACGACAGGCTGCCACCGAGACATGTCGTTCAGAAGAGGAGATTCTGTGTGGCTTTGGACCCCCTCCGCCAACGCGGTTCTGTGTGAAAAGCTTCTGGCACACTACACAGGGCCATTTGTAGTTCTCATCGTACCAGCGATGTGAATTACGTCATCTCACGGCTCCTTAGAAATGGCAGACGAAGCAGCAAGTCTCAAACAGTTCAACGTGGCCCGACTCAAACCCTACTACTACTCACGCGGCATGCTTGAGTGGCCCGGAGGGCAACGTCTCCACCGGGGGAATGTTACGCTGTCTACTCACGGTCCACAAGGTCAAGTGTCCCAAGGAATTGACCAACGAATTTAAGGGAATGTGTTGGCAAGGTAGAGAAAGACGAGGTTGCTAGCGTTCGCGGCTGCAGTCGTCGGACATACTGAGCTACCCCCTTGTTGACTTGGCAATAAACCGTCGTTCCCCGCACGTAACAATATGGTGCCGTAATGGTCTTGCCGGTACATCAGGAGCGAGAAAATCACTGCTCCAAAAGTGGGCACAAATCACTGTTGGTAAAAATAACGTGTCAAAGGAAGGCAATTGTTATGCCGAAAAGAGATGTCTATCATTTGGTATATTGATACACTGGCGACACTACGGAGTATGTTGTAGGCAATTGTTATGCCGAAAAGAGATGGCTATCATTTGGTATATTAAGTGCGAATGCACTTATTAAGCGACCCTGAATCACGCGTCCACCGCCGTCCGTCCATCCGCACCACATACCCACTTAGGGCGATTGGCCAAGAAGAGTTCCTAATTTCTTTAGCACATACCCACTTAGGGCAATTGGCCAAGAAGAATTCTTTCGCATCACCCGTGCATTCCCACTTCCCCATCGACGACTGCTGCTTCGCCAGGAGCGGAAGTCGGGGCGAGTACTGCGGCGTCTACCTCGTCGGTCACTTCTACGCGAACCTCGTGTCGCACGCCGTGTCCACCTCGCCGGTCAGGGACGAGTCGCCGTACAGTGCCGTCTACACCGACGCGTACTCGGGCGACGGAATCGTGGTCGTCACCCTCTACCTCGCGCCAAACATCTCGCGCGACGACGTCGTCGAATACGTGGACGCGGCGATGGAGAGTGTGGCCAGGCGCGTAAAGCCCTCGGACCCGGTCGTGGTTGTTGGGGGCTTTAACGTGGACGTGCGAAAGGGCGGCGAGTGGTTGATAGAATACATGCTCGCCAACAACTCCATGACGTGCCTACCGCTAGAGGCTCCCACCACCATCAACGGCAGCTACATCGACCTGGCCTTTGCGAGGAACTGTCTGATACGCGCGGTCTTGCAACAACTCTTGACCGTACATTTCAGTGACCACAAGGCGGTCATAATGACCGTCAACTACAACGACAACACCAACAAGTGCTGAATAAAGAATACTGTCGTTTCACTTTACTTGCGTGTGTGTGTGATCTCCTCGAACATACACTTTAATTCACCAAGATTTCCAGAGAACGACTAACGGGGTGTGTGAATCCCCACTTGATCACGCGGGGGTGTTAAATGCAACTAACGGGCGAATGCCAACACAGTTCAACATAACTCCCCCTCATAGCATCACCCGTGCATTCGCACTTCCCCATGCTCCCCTTCGGGGAAATGCGGGTGAATTTTTGATACACTGGCGACACTAGGGAGTATGTTGTTTTTCAAAATGGAGTTGATCTTTAAAGCGTCTTGAAGACAAAATACAAGATTGTTTTATTCGAAAGATTTTGTGTTCTATTAGTGTCCGTAAGCAAACGATGCTTAATTCATAGCGAAGTTAATCAATGTACGTTGAAAGTTTGATTTTTGCGCCAGAATGTGCGTTTTAGCGACGTTTGCAAGACATAATAAGAACAGGTCTTTTAGCTAAACTTGGTTTGCAGCGGATACTTGTTTAATGTTAGTCCACCTAGATGGCGCCACCACACCGCGGCAAGTCATTTTATGCCTTTGGTTTGTTTTGTGTATGACCATGTTTATTCGTGGCCTATTTTTATTGTGGAGAAAATAATCGTTTCGTGAAACATAGTGCCCGCTCCACAAATATCGTCCCGTAAGCCACCTGCGCTTGTGTCAATCGGCTAGTGTCGTCGGATGAATCCCTAAAGCCACGCAGTGCTATTTATGTAAACCAAGCATAGTGTGCGCAGTACCAACAGCAGTACGCATCGTTACTTATATGTTTACGTCTGCTTTCATAACTTCCTCTGTTTGCCCCACCATTCCTACTAATATTAAAAAAAAATGTGCCCTAAATATAAGCGCAAATAGATCGTTCAGAGCCTATAGGCTTTGCCTAATTTGGTTTTGCTTTTTCCGGCCTCGGCCAATTGCAGAGCTGCTTGGTATGACATCATAGGTTCTGCTGTTGGAAATGAGCTAGTGGGTCGCATGACCATTACCTTTTTTCCTAATTTTATAGCTTATTTGAGCGAAGTTTGCGTTAAAAGGGGTGTCAGCATGAGTCTAACGAGGCAATCTTTTGAACGAACCAAGTTTGCATTTTGTCTTCATGGCCCCTTTGAACGCCGCGTAATTGAACAATGATAGCAAACCGTAAGGGAATTTGTTAAATAAGTGTGAACAACTGCACGTAGAATGGTTTTGCGAGTATGGAAAAGCAAAAGATGATGGTAGTGATACGAAATACACGACAATCTCGCGAGACTACTACAGATTTTAGCATATTCGTATTCCTTGTCGTATCCTTGTGAAGATACCTGATATTTTACACTGGCGGAATACAGGATCGGGGCGCTGTTGCAGGAAATATAAGTGGAATCATATAAAAAGGTGGGTTCATTGAGTTACCTTTTTGCGCGGATTGGGAATACATGAGTTTTGTTTCTTGTGTGTGACCGTTCAGACATTAAATCAAACCCTTTTATGACAGAATGCACGTCTTCGTGACATGCACTAATTTCTTCACAGAAAGCGGGGCGTGTAGACAAAAGAAGAGTATCGTCAGCGTATTGAAATATACGCCAATATGTCTCCACAAATGCCATATTGTTTGTACAAAAAATTAGGAAAAGGGGTGATAATGCAGGACATAGAGGCAGGCCAAATTTTAACAATAATTGTGAAGTAAACTAGCTCACACAAGCACAATATTGGTCATGTCGTTGAAGAAGCAACTTAACCATGCATAAAAAGACCCCTGAAACCAGACGTTTTCGTTTCAGCAAGAGATTTTGGTTTGCGGAGTTAAATGCTTCCCTTTCGTCAAGAAAGAGGGCACATGAAACCACGTTATTTTTAAAGGCAGAATGTAGCAAATCGAAAAAGACTTATGAGAGACGAGTTGTGCACATGTCGGCGTCTCTTCATATTGCGAGCCGCTCCGCAGATGGTGTCGTTTAAATAAGACATTTGTTTAGTTCTTAAACAGCAAAATATTCTTTGTGCTTCGGCTTTTATCCTCGAAACCAAGCACTTGATTATCTAAATTGAAGCGCTGAAGTTACAATTGAATCAGAAACGGCGAGTCCAGGAATATTTGTCTGTCGTTTTCGTTCGTGCTTCTAATTTAGCCACGAACCAGAAGACTAGCCCGACAAAATATTATAATTCAATCTATTCGTTGAATGTTCACTCTACTAGTAATGTAGACTGCGCAAAATAAAATACTTTAGCGGAAAATTGGGAAGCTCCGACATCAAGAGTGCTCGAAGCGAAAAACATTATGACACTGGCTTTCCAGCTTACTCACCTTACTCACACGGATCACGTACCTCAGGATTCGTAGTGGTTCCAGTTTAGTAGTTCCACGGAAAGTTTGAAAGCTTTTATGGTGCGCCTAAATTGATTTGTACGCATGCGTTTTCCACGGCAAGCGAATAGCGGAAGTTTGTACGGCCCCAGACGAACATGAGAGAGCAATGTTCAGCGCGGGGACATTTTATCCGCCCGGTTCTGCGCAAATTCAACGAAGAGCGTAAGAGACGCTCCTCTGCGGACCAA